>CM021102.1:600898141-600913970 GCA_007115665.2 Sequoiadendron giganteum | reverse complement strand
TCATGGTACTTCACACATCACTGCTTTGCTTCCATAGATTCTAGAGTCACCTGCAGATCAAAATCAGTTGAGTTAGTTGGTTATATATGGGAAACATCTGAGAGATTGGGTAGAAGAATTCATCACCGGGGGAAAATTTGCAGAGATGTACCAATTGAGGTACAATGCCCATGATCTTTGCTCAGGAATTCAAGAGTCAGAGCAGAACATAGAAGAAAGGAAGCCAAGAGACGAGATCGTCTTTTCGACTTGAGGACAACCTATGATTCAGTCACTACAAAAGAACACAAGAAGAAGCTTTTTGCTTGGAGAGAACAACACTTCTTCAAAGTAAAAACCTACGAAGGAATATCTGTAGAGTTGTCTGGATACAGACAAAAGGTTGCTAGTGTTCTCAAGTTCCTAAGCACGTTTGTGTCACAAATTCCCTGTCAATATCGACATGAAGATGGCACTTACTTTGATCTCGATGAAGTATAGACAGAGTTTCAGAACCTTGTCCGTGATAGTTTTAATGGTGATCCTATTGCCTTGAAGATGAATCATGTGCTTTCCATGTCAGCAAAATTTGATGAAGCAGTTGAAAAGATCAAAGAATTTCTAAATCTGATTGCAGATGGTGAAGAGATGTTGCAAAGACAATACATTGTTCTGAAGAGTATCAATGTTCCCGATGAAGAGACAGTTAATAGTTTTCTGGAGGATATGATATCCCAAGTTGTAAATGAGTGAACTACCAGTAGAGACATGCAACGTTTTCCTAGGATAGAGCTTAAAAGCAACAGTTAACTCGATGTTTTTTTCGAGTTTAACTTGTTATTTTTCCACGTATATCGATTCTTTGGAGATATCTATTGTATAGTTGGAGCTTTCCTTAGTGTTAAAACAATTAATTGATGTTAGCATTCTAGTTAACTGTTAAGTTATCTTTTGTTTAGACTTAGAAATAAAGCTTGCATGTTGGCAAGACTAATTGTTAAAAACAAGGAGATTTTAGGGTTCCTTACTCTTTTGTTTGTGTATAAATAAGGGTAGCCTTGCCCATTTATTTTCAACCATTGTTGTGATAACAAAATTGCTGAACCTATTTTGCTTGCAAGTTTGCTATTCAGTATTTGTTCTATTTGTCGAGTGTAATTTGGTTTGATCCTATATTGTATACCTACTTTTTCTACAATCTACTGTCCCAAATGTGTTATTACTGTTGGAATTTGAGGAATAAATCTTATACCTACCTTGCTTTGATCCACAATCTCAAAATATTTCAATGTTTTTGTCTCATATTTTTAACTTACATAATCCTTATTTTAGCATACATCTCAAAAGTACAATGAGTCTTCAAGGGTATTTTTAAAGCGAGTTTATTTAAAGTTTATGTGTTTATCAATCATTCCCTGTTTACTTCTAACTCTCTTGCTCTGAATTTACTTGAGAAGTTAGAAGCATCATTAGTTTAGGCCTAGTTGTAGTTGAAAGTTTGCGAAACTAGAGAAAACCTTAACTACGACGTAAAGAGTTTTATAACCTTGTGCTCTCAGCTGAGATAAAAATATCGGCAAGTAGTTTAGTATTTCTTTTTACGCATAATCAACAAAGAGGGGGCTTCCCCTTCTAATTTGAAGAGTAGTCTAATTGTGCATAGCTATCCATTTCCAATACGCATTCCAGAGATGCAAATTGAAACGCCAACATTTTTCTTTTAAAGTTTATGTGTTTATCAATCATTCCCTGCTTACTTCTAACTCTCTTGCTTTGAATTTACTTGAGAAGTTAGAAGAGTCATTAGTTTAAGCCTAGTTGTAGTTGAAAGTTTGCGAAACCAGAGAAAACCTCAGCTACGATGCAAAGAGTTTTATAACCTTGTGGTCTCAGCTGAGATAAAAATATTGGCAAGTAGTTTAGTATTTTTTTTTACACATAATCAGCAAAGAGGGAGTTTCCCCTCCTAATTTGAAGAGCACTCTAACTGTGCATAGCTGTCCATTTCCAATACGCATTCCAAAGGTACGAATTGAAACACCAACAGTTCCTATTCACAAAAACTTAACAATAATTTTTGTCTTTCCTTTCCCAAGTAATAAATCGTCTATGGGATTGATTTATTACAAGATTGCATGATCATAAAATTTTGATTTAGTTCTGCTCATAAACATTGATAAGACAAATGCCTAGAAAATCTAACAAGGAAATGACAAGAAAAGTTACCAGTCGTAAGATGGTAATTATTCATGCCAGTCATGCAAGGAAGTGTGTCCTCCAATTCATAAGAGAAAGTGTCTTAAAAATATACAAGACTCCTGACTTACCGCTAATGAGCTATGTTTCAGTTGAAGCAAAAGATTTGTATAACATCAAAACATAAGAAAAAAAGCTTGTAACTTGGTACAAGTTTTGTGTTTTTGTTCAGATCACTTCAATGGGTCAACACATGAGCAGACATCCAGTATAGAAAAATGAATTAGATTTATTAGTGTTATTGAACTCCTGAGTGAACTTCAACTCTTTGCACGAGTTTATAGCTACTGATTAGAGTTTGAATTCTTTTTCTCATACTGTCATGAGTGTGCAATGGCATCAGACAAGACAAAGTCACAAGAGAAGAAAGAGTCATGTTTAACCATATTGAGTTTGAAGAGGGGCGGATCTAGTAGTTCCTCTCCTACATGCTAATTTTGAGTTCTTTATGTTTTTCACTCCTTGTATATCTCAGTCCATTGGTTTTGGATAGTTACTTTGTTTTGGAACTCCAAATACAAATAAAATATTTTTGTATTTGAACTACATTTGATATTTAATCCATAAATTAGCTCAGATTCATTATAGTTGGACGTTAAATTCTTGTGGAAAGGTCAGTTTTTGCAGGAAATTTCCTCTGTTTTATGTTCTTCCAAATTTTTAAGTCTTTCACTCAGTTTGAGTTGACTTGGCATATTGGTCTTTCACAGTTTAAGTTGACTATAGTCTAGGTTGTTTCAGTCTCAGTATTTACTCCTATCAAAATAAGAAAAAGGGAAAAATATTTTACTTCGATTTCACATAGACTTGTTACTTAAAGTCACTATCATGGTCTAGCATCATTGTTACAGTAAAATCAAATACAGGATTTATACATACCATCCTGGTTAAAAGTTTTTATATGGTATATAGGTGTGACCGTGTAAGCATGGTTTTGGCATGTGGAGGGAGCTAAAGGTGGTTCATGCATAATGGTAAATTCCATATGGAAATGGTATGGATCAGCTATGCGCCTTTTGTGATAGGATTCCTTTTTATAACCTAATAATACATTGTTTTATGAGTGCACAAGGGAATTAGATGAAATCTTCATGTCCTTGTAGGGTTATGGTGTTAAGGGTGTAGATATCTGAGTTATTGTCGATTGGAGCGAAGACAAGCTTAAATGGCACCAAACTTGGAGGGGTTTCCCCTCAGAAGGTTTGTGATGCCCATATTGTTTTTCCTAACGGTGTACTTTAACAGTCATGCCAGCTACAAGGTTACATTTTCCTTAGGCTTGCATTTAAAGATTTCCTTTGCACACTAAATGTATCTGTAACAGGTGTTTCATATTATTCAGAGTTTTGGCTTGGGAGGCCACTCCTACAACATTGATAGTTAAGTCTTCTGTTTCAACAACTAGATAAGCATTTTCATTATGCATGTACAAAAATCAACTCACTACCATTTTCACAACAACTAGAAGCTTGTACCCAACCTTTTCAAGTGGACATTTATTCCCAATGAAATTATAGGTTCTTGTGGGGTATCATATTATGAATTGGAAAAGCCCTTGGTCTTTGACAACTATTCCAGAAAACTGAATCCAAAATGATTCAAATGCTTGTTTGAATTGATTTCTTTAAAAGTTTATTATATGGACATAATGTTCTTATAATTTCAAAAAACACAGGTAAATTTTGTTAGCTGAGATGTTCTGTCTTGCTAAGGTGTGGGCATACAAGTTACTGAACTGGTAATATTATGCTGGTTAAAACTATACATGGATGACTAAGGTTTACAAGCAAGATAATTGCATGCAAGCTAATCAAAGGAGCAATATAAAGGAGGATTTAAAATGGCAATCATTTTTTTCCTTATTACACTGACAATTTCACATCATTGACCTTACAGTGAATTAAATGAGACACGAGAATGCCAAAGAAATTAAGCATGTCTTGGGGAGAAATCTGCCGTTTTCAACTTATATCAATTGAATTTGTCAATAGTAGACACAACATCACCTAATGTACCATCTCTCGTAGTACAATTTCATGCGGAAACCGATAGATAGCTTTCATTGCTTGAATACAGTTCCAGAAAAATCTTTATTTCTCCAAATTTTATCCAGTCTTTTAGTTAGAGAAGTTTGTTCACAGAGTATTAATTTACAATGATAATCTGGGCAAATTGCGTAGGTTATTTAGTCTTCTTCCAACTCTTCTTTTCTCTGTTTTACAGTTTGCGCCAGAAAGTTTCCTAATAGTCTCTGATCAAAAACCATATTTGGCACCTGTGTAGGAGATTAAATGGTCTTACGTGAGAAAAAATATTTTAATCTACATTTTTTAACTAAAATTAATAGTAAAAATGTGTAGAAATGAAAAAATAATATGATGTTCAAAAATAATATTACCTTGTTTCCAAAAAACATTTTTGAATTATTTGCAATGGCTTCAATAAACCTCAGTTCCAAATATTCGGGGGTAAGTTTTAGCTTGTTTGCTTTGGCTTCCTTCATGACCCTGAAAGATATGACATTTCAACTCCAAGGTTCAAAGATAAATATATCATCTGATAATGATCTCCAGTTTCAATTTATGTAAACAGGGTAAGCCTTTTACATTGGAAGGTAAGGTTTAAGCAACGCACTTGTAATAGTTGGAATCTGCAAGGCTTTTTTCACGAGCCAAGTACATTTCATTTTCTATCTGTTGCTGCCTCTTTATGCTCTCTTTCTCCATCAGCCTTTGCTCCATAATAATCCTGCTGACCTCTGAATTTTTCTCAGCTTCCGTTACAGCAATTTTCTTTAGTGTCTCAGCCTCCTTTTCCAACACCTTTTGCTTCTCCATCACTATCAAAGCCTTAAAATTATGGGAGATACAGCTGAATTAACAAATTGCTATTTGTGGTTTCTAACTCGTGACAATAAAGGTAGATTCAGTATACTTGATCACATAAGATTTTCGATATTAGCTCTGAAAGCTTATAAAATCAAACGTGAAGAAAAAAATATTTGAAGACAAAGATTTCATAATAGGTTCCAGCATAGACATGTCCGAAATCTGTGTATAAGCATATACCAAACACAGTGTTCAGAAATTGATCAGAAATTGATCAACACAAGGGTTCAACATAATCATTGACAAGGTTAAGATGTCATTGCACTCAGGTCCAAGCAAGTGATAAAAAGATATGGACAAGAAATGGTGGTGAACAGCTAGTAAACAACTAGTATATTGCTACTGGGTAGAGATTATTAATTGGTGCTTCTACACGAAAATGGAAACACAAGGCCTTCAAACCTTACACACAGGTGATATACATGTTAAGGAATAACTCAACACAATTTTGGAAGAAAGACAGAAGATCTTATGGGTTTTTGATTCATTTACAGAGTACAATCATAGAAAGATGCCAATCTCAAAATGGAAGCTATTACTCCTCATATGATATCATATTAGTCTGAAATTTTATATGGGGCTTCCTGACACTCTAATCAACCTAAACCCAAAATTAATGTCAATTTTAAAAAAAAAAATTATTGCAAGCTCAAAAGTGTAGCAATACAAAGGATAATAACACAAACAAAAATATAATGCACAAATAAAAGAGAGGAGATTCAATTATTGGCAAAATAAAATATTTGTAATAATAAACTCTGAATGTGTTTGAGACTTTAAGTCCTCATCATCAGAGTGAGTGAATGATTACAAATGAGAGAGTGAAACCCCTATATTTAAAGGTTTCACTTAAGTCCTTAAGGGTCACAACCCAAAGAGATAAGTCAGCCAAAATTAAAAAAAATCAGAAAAAATGTGATATAAAAGGACAAAATTCTGCTAAATCATAATACAAAAGGATGTTAAGAGCAAGAGGTTTATCATTGAGTTTGAGATTCCACCAAATATATCTAAAGCTGAAAAGGCTCTCCATTGTTTGTAAAAGCACCATGCCCTTTAGTGAACTCTCTAGTCTAACTTTGTAAGATCCAAAGAGTTAAGGCCACTCAAACCAGATTTCCCTTTAAGAACACTAGAGACAATAGTGTGTCTAACAAGCACCTTACAAGACTCCTCACCAATAAAATCCCTAGTGAGCCAATTAACAATTAGAGAGATCCCTTGCAAAAATAAATCGTTAAGCCCCATACCACCAATTTATCTAGGCTTGTAGCACACCTTCCAAGTGAGAGCGATGCTTTTTCTAGTCAACTTACCATTAGACAATGAGAGACCTCTAATAAGATTTTTCATTAATGTGAGAGGAGCAAGATGGCCAACAAGAAGAATAATAAATAGTATATGTGGACAACACTTGCAAGTGAAAGGCCATGGGTCTTCCATTTGAAAAGTTTACAGGCAACTTTACCCATCACCTAGCCCACATATCCCTAAAATGTGGGAATAAGGAAAAGGTGATCTTGAGATATCTATCCATCTTAGAGGAATCAATCCACTCCTACCCCTTCTCAGTAATCCAACCAAGAGGAGAATCCAAACAACCAAAGATAGTAGGCTCATGCACTGCAATTTTAGAACTAAAGAGAAGAAAATAAACAGCCAATATTCTATCTAAGTTTTCAGAATTGTCTTTATCCAACATTATAAACAAGGAAGTGTCATCAGTAAACTAAAATTTTAGCAACATCTCTTGATTGGGGAGTATCCAACCTCTAAAAAAAGGTCCCAAAGAACAATTTCTAAGTAGGTAGTGACTAGCCTTGGCAATAATAACAAATATAACTGAAGCAAGGGGACAACCCTGTCTAATAGTTATTTGTAAGGGGAAGTGGTCAGAGAGCTCCCCATTAATACTAGCATGAGCACAGCCATAATTAAATAGCACTACAACAAATCTATGAAAGGTATCACCAAATCCCAAATCTTTCAAAACTAACAAGATAAAAGCCTATTTAGTTCTATCATAGGCCTTTTAAAAATCAATATGAGCCATACAAATATTTTGACCAGACTCCTTAGCACAATGTTATTTTGATCAGACTAGGTATCACAAAGCATCCCCTCCCAGCTAGTACAAAGATTTTCTAAGATATACCTTCCCTCCACAAAACCAATTTGAGGAGAAATAATTAGAGGCAAAACCTTCTTCAATCTCACAACCAATACCTTGGCAAATTTTTTGTAAGAAACATTTAGTAATGTAATTGGTCTCCAATTTTCAATTTAGGTGGCACCACCTTCCTTCAGGATCAGTTTGACAACAAATTTATAAATATCTTTCCCCAAAGATCTTGCAACAAAGGATCCTTTATAAACATTCAAGAGCATAGGAGCAACCCAATCATTGTTTTCCTTCCCAATTGAGTGGCTCAGTTATTATTCAACTTACATGGAATCACCTTGGAGAAAATGTTCTTGGCTTTCACCACATCCTCTCTCAAGGAGTTAGAAGTAAACAAATCTCTATAAAATAACAAAAAAAAACATTTGATTTGAAAAACATCCTCCACCAAGACACATTCAATATCGATAGCTGAGATGTTCTCCTTGGCATGTATAAATAAGACGTTAATAATTTTTATCACCCAGTCTTAATTAGGTCAATCTAGACCTTAGCTTAGCTCCTCTACCCTAATAATTTTGACCATGCCTCAATTGATGTTTGAACACCAAGGAATTCTCTTGTAGACTAAAATCATGATAAGATTCTTGAAGTTGACTCTTAATGGCAACAAGACTTTCCCTAAACTGCCATGTCCGCAAAGAATATGAGAAACCATAAGGCTGTGATGGGAATTTGGATTCACAACTTCTTCTAGATAGGCCTCACATCCACTTATTAGAAAACGATTGGGAATATTTGTCTGACCAGCAAATGAGGTATTTTATTTTGGAAATAACTTGTAAAATATCAATAAATATTTATTTTTGTATTTTCAGATATGCTAAACTTGTAATAAATTGCAGTTTCCTATTAACTCAAATTTGACCTCTGTATGAAGCCAATGATGAGAACCAAAAAGTTTCTACCTTCCAATTTTGGTTCTTGAATAAACCATGAGGGTTTTCATCCTCAAGGTAGAAGCTGAACCAAAGCTCAAAGCTCTCCAAATGAGGGTTTTGAAATTGACAATGATAGAATAAATGTTTTATTCCAATAGTTGTGTTTTTTTATCTTTTTTCCATCCAAACTTATAAGTAATTAAAAATTAATTTTTTTATATTTGAATATTCATCCTTTTTCCCTTTTATAATTATTAATTACCTTTTAGTAAATAATATTTCTTTCCATTGAATATTCACCCTTTTTCCACTTCATAATTTTTTTATTTGTTTTTTTGGCTATGTATCCAATATTTACTTGTGGCTCCATTTAATAATAATAAATTAAGTGTCATTTTTCCAAAGTTATTGGACAACTTGATAAACTGTTATTAATATTATATTATTCTCCTGTAAATCCCCCCTTTAGCCTACTGGGAATAAAACTAAGCTTTTATTCCTTTGACTTGATTTAGTTTGAAAAAAGGGACATTACATCTAACAAAAGGAAACACATTTTGGACAACTTCATTAGTTATAGATCACCTAGAAGACTTGTAATCAAACCTATTCATGAGAAAACTTAAGTTCCAAATGTTAATAAAACCATTGATGTAGGAGACATCTCTTAGATGAGAATCATCTTGAATAAACTTTGAAGATCAGGTAGGGTGGAAGGAGCAATGGGGAGGAAGAGAAAAATTCCAACTCAATATGGTGATGATCAGATAGGGAAAAAGATAAAACTTGAACAACATTACTATTCAAAACAAGGATAGTTCCAAAGAAACTTCTATCAAAGTAGAAATAATTGAACATGGAGTACAATCTCTTTGAACCCCTTTGGATGTTATTCCAAGCGATTCAAATACATTTAATACCAAATTCACATCCAAATAGTGGCTCAAAAATATTCCTTTTTCTTTTATATTTTGACCAAAAAAATAGTTCATTGCCTCTCTAGCCAAATTTACAAGCCCCCAATTACCCTCTTTACTCTCCATCATATTAATTTCATCCCTACGAACCACATCCTTAAAATGTAAGACATTTAGTTCCACAAATCACACCTCTTCATAATCATTAGGAGCATAAACCAAGCAAATACCAAAATTCTTGCCTTGCAAAGATAACAAAACTCAAAAACCCTATTACAAGGAGAACTCCCTCCTCAATAGCAAAGTTAGACCAAAAAAGGTTAAGAAAGATAGAAGCTACTCCTTACCTTTCTAGTGCTTGGTAGAAAAACAAATAGCATTGGGCCAAATAAATTGTAAGTGAGAATCCAACCGAAATCCCATAGATTTAACTTCTTGCAAAAGAATATTACAAAAGGACCTCAACACAAATCTTCCTTCTTGGGCTTCCAATCCTCTCACATTCCAATTGAGAACCTACTATAGATTAGATAGTTAATTAAGACAGGAAGGGTTTAACTCATTCCACCTTTACACAATCTTTCAAAACAATAGGTTAGCTAGGAATCTATCCCTTTAGCTCCATTGGTCAAAAACCATTATGACCTCCACCCAAGTTCAAATTTTTCTCTAGGCCTCGACTGTAACAAGCCATAGGACTATGCCTTTCAAAAACCATATGATCAAAATCAACAATCAATTTTTTCCTTGTAGGGGTGAGCTCATGAAGAAATCTTTGGAAGCTTTGGGGACTAACGAACCCACAAGGTCAAAAACACCCAAATTTTGACTCAAAGGAGTAGGCTAAGAAGAAAGATTAAATCAAGAGGGGATCTCAAGGTCAAGGGAAGAAGTCAAACCTCTTTCGCTACCATGTGAAGGCACCTTAGAAAGAGAGGAATGGGGAAGATGGGTAGTATCAAGAGAAGGCATCCCAAATGGAGGGGGACTACCAACCTTATTAGCATCATCAGCCCAAATAGTAACATGCTCATCTTGGTCAAGGATTCTAGAGACTATAACAACTGCCTCTAGTTGAGCCAACATATTATTAAAATGTTTATTACTATCCAAATCCAAATTTAGAGAAGGGGAGCATGATTCCCTAGCATCTTTAGACACAAAAGCAGCTGAAACCTTCTTAAGAAAATGACATTTTTTTTCCTTACATAGACATCTTTTTTTTATGACCACAAAACCATGGATCTAAAAACAAAGTGAATTAGGGAAGTAAGATAAAGATTCTAGTGAAATTAAAACCCTAGAATTCATATGAGGTAGTGAAGACCTCACATCTTCAATTTAATAAGTTCCCCTTATGGATTCAAGACACAAGAGAATAAACACTTGATATATGGGGAACATCACAAATTTCAAGCCATCTACGAACCAACTTAAGGATAACGTCCCTAGGATTGACCATATAGTCCAAAGGAAAAGCCTTAAACAATGATTGACCAACAATCCAAAAAATTAGCAACCACCCCTTTTAAAACAAATAAAAAAGAGACCTTTTTGAAGCATCCAATAGAACAAAACTGTAACATATACTCCCTAATTTTTAATTTTTGATAAGCAATTTACAACCAAAATATGCAAGTACTAATCAAACACACTGCTGTCAATGATTTTGATTAGGAAATCAGTGTTCTTACATTGCACAATATCAATTAGGAGATAATCAACCCTGCATTAACCCAAGAGATGTGTGACACAACTCCAAATTAAAATACCTCAAACTCAATGATATTGGCAAATGATACAGGTCTGATTCACCACTACATGCTCTGCTACAGGGCTGAATAGTAAGTCTGAGCAATGACACAACTTCAAGTGGCTGGATACCGTTCCCAGCAACAAGGGAACCTCTGAAAGACCTTCTATTTTGTTAAGAATTTAGCAATTTACCCTCCAATGGTTGGATACCCGTTGGTATGCACCCAGAACTTTAAGATAGCCTCCAAACTGTCTATAATGTGTAAAATCCCCACTGATTTTTTGCACAATATTTTACGATTTATTTTCCAGTTTGACATATGTGAACATTTTGTCAAACAAATAGCATACTGACTGAACTAAACCATTATAGAGGTTATATGGTTTGCAAATGGCATACATTAAATGCAACAAGACACAACTCCACTGCACTATTTAAGTTTATGTATAATCATTCAATACATAAAAAATGGCACTTACTATCACTCACAATAATGTTTCAGTTCAAGAGCAACAGCATTTCATTTTCAATCAGACTTAATGACAGAAATATTCAGTTATACATTCCTATTTAACTCTGACCTGGAAGAATGCACAAGTCGCCACTTCCAATGCTTTTTGCTTGCAAATACAATACACAGCACCCAATAACACTAGCCACGACTACCTCCTGGAAAGTACCTGCTGCAACCTTAATACTGGGCCGATCTCTTCATGAAACGCCACGGCCAAGGAAAATGGATGGTGATTGTTGATAGCAGCCTGTGGTCTTCAGAAAATCACGCCGACCAGCACCTATACACCCAGCAACCTCAAACGACCCCTCACATCAATGATTGACAGCAGCAAATAATGGCATCTGAGTTGCAGGCAGATTTGTGCCCCTTCACAGTCTACACGACCCCTAGAAAAATACCCATGGTTCAATGCAAGGTAGGTGTGCCTTCCCTAGAGTAGAATACCAGGTGATAAGGAATATGTGCCACAAGAAATCCTTTTGAAATCCAACACCAAGTCTGAGATATGCAGGTTAGTATATTTGCCAACAATATGAATGACACAATATCAATCGACCAGCATTATGCTCAATCCTGCAATTGACCTATCTGAATGTAGAGCACTTGTGAAAGACCTTAATGATCTCTCCAACCAGACCAGTTAAGGTGGATTATCTCACCACCGAAACCAGTCGCCCTAGGGTTTCTGTCCCCAAAGCCAAGAACTCCGAAAAGCTCCTCAAAGTATCAATTAGAGAAAATAAGCAAACATAAAGCAAATGAGCTCCAATTTCCACTTTATATACGACTTGCACTTTTCCCGCTCATAAAATAAAATAAAGTGACTTTATAAAGTTCCTTTTTAAATATTTCCCCTAAGTTGCCGAATTGGAATCGAAATCAGGTACGTGGGTACGGTACATTGGTACAACAAATTTTTTTGGAGGGCTGGGTACTTTTGGGTACATCTATACAAAAAATATATAAAAATCATAAATATATATTAAAAATTAAATGTATTAATTAAAAATTAATTATATATATTAAAATTAAATATATTAATTATATATTAAAAATTAAATATATACATTATAAATTAAATATATATATATAATTTTTTTGGTAGGTGAACCCCTTTGACTAGAGTTTTGAACCAATGAGGCCACATTTGGGGGGCCTCATCCCCGTCATTCATCTCTCCTCTCTATCTCCTCTATTCCTCCTCTCCTTTGGCTCCTCCATCTCTACTCTACCTCTTCCTCCTCTTCTTCTCTCCTCCATCTCCTCTCTTCCATCTCTCCTTTGCTTCCTCTCTTCCTCTCCTCCAGCTCCTTTGTCTCTACTCCTCTCCTCCTTTCCTCCATCTCCTCTCCTCCTCTCCTCCTCTCCTCCATTTCCTCTGGAGCCTCCTAACTCCTCCTCCTTGGCACCTCCTCTCTTCCTCCTCCTCTCCGCTCCTCCTCACTTCCTCCATTCTTCCATCTCCTCCTCTCTTCCTCTCCTCCCGTAGCCTCCTAGCTCCTCTTTCTCGGCATCTCCTCTCCACCTTCACCTTCTCTTTGCTCCTCCTTGCTTCCTCTACTTCCGCCATCAGCTTCTAGCTCTTTGCCTTCCAAACACCCTGCTTTCTCCCCACATTGTCAACACCATCTACCTCTTATTTGTCGAGCATTGCAGCACCAACTACAACCACCGTTCCTGCCTCTAGCCATCGTTGACCCCCGCAATAGCCTCTCTGTCCACCATCATGGACACCACGAACACCATCAAGCACCTGTAGAAACATTGCCAAGCATACTCCAGCAATAGCCATCCCATACCATCATGGGATTCGAACTCCTGATGCAGCATATCTCGCTGCCTTGCAACAACCGTTCCACTACGGGGTAAACCCCTAACAATAAATATATTTATATTTAATAATGTTGTATTTAAATATATTAATTATATATTAAAAATTAAATATATACATTGTAAATTAAAAAATATATATATTTACATATATATTAAAATTAAATATTTAAGTCATATGATGGAATTACAAAACAATGAATTATAGATTAGCGAACTACAAAAAGGCGAATAATACAACAAATCAAATCCTTTAACCTTTTTTCACTTAAGTCACAACAACGTAGATCAAAACAAGGCAAACGAGTGCATATTTTTTTAGAAGAATAGAATAATTTTTGAGATAGGCTTATGACATCTTCTGCAACCACAAGGCATGCACTATGGAGGAACAAGGAACTGAACCAATCAAGCAATGCGAATCAACGCTACACAAAGAATATCAAATGAAAGACTTATCTGAGGAAGCGAAAGAAGACCTAGGCATCCTAGAGAATTTCCATGCATTTCTTCTGTTCTGAGCTGGAGCAAGTGTGTTGTGCTTCTTGTGACCTTGCCAGCTTGTTTATACCTATTGCCCAAGCTCATCTGCTATTTTTAGCCATCCTGCTATTTTTAGCAAACCCTAAAATTGCTTGTCTTCTACAACTCTGTTTGACTTGAATTTTTCACCACATGGTCCTCATTGCTTGGTGAACCTATTCACACCTATCTCTCGTGCTGACCTGCTATTTATAGCCATGTTTTGGAGACGACTTACTATAGATAGTAAGTTCTCGGATTGCGCCCAAATTTTACCAGTGGATTGCCTGAAGGATGCTGATCGTGATGGGATATCTTCGTTTTTCAAAATTCTGGCTTTTTACCCTCTCTTTTTAGGCATTGAAGTTGGAAACCCTAATTTGATATGCATGTGCCTTGAATAGTCTCCGTTTGACTTGATTTTTGCTGCATGTTGCTTTGTTCATGATGCTGAAGTGTCGGGTAACTGCTGGGGTGAACCTGCTAAAAATAGAAACTGCCTGAAAAAGTGATCAACCGAATGCCAGATGAATTTGCGTGTTAAATTGCTTGTGGGATCTCAAAAAACCCAGAAAATTGGTCAGCATGCGGGCACTAGCTAAAAATAGTAAGTCCCTGAAAACTGATCCATTCTGCTTGCATGTCACACCACTGCGAAGATCTCGCAAAACCCATAAGGAATATCCGGACATGCACTGAAAATTATTGCATGCAAACCCTAAAAATAGCCTCTGAAGGCTGTATCGTTGAAAGTCAGCATCTTGATTTGCATGTTATACCATCGCGAAGGTCTTGAAAAACCTAGATCCATTCTTCAGTCACGTAGTGGAGAATCATATGTTTAAACCCTGAAAATGGCCTCTGAAGGCTGAACTGCTAAAAATAGCCAGTTGTCTGAATTTGTTCAAATTTCATGTGTAGGCACCTTGAAGTTGCCCGGATGTGCTGAAGTAGTCAAAATTCCAAAATCTTGATGAAAAGCTCCTAGATTGAACACTTACTAAAAATAGTAAGTCACCAAAACTTAGTGAAAATTTGGTGGGATCTTGCTTGAAGCATTGTGATTGCAATGTTAAGCTCAGATGTTAATTAGCCAACTCAATTTAACTTCAAACTAGCCTGAAGAATGAAAACCCTAATTCATCAAAATGCGCTTCAGACTTAGCCAAAACTTCCAATTAGGTCATGTGATAGGACATCCCCGGAAGGACAAAAAGATCAAAAGATCAGAGAGACGCAAAACTAAAGCCAAAAGACCAAAATGAAGCGAAAATTGGGGGGTCCCCATTTGAATGGGGCGATGTGTGAAAAGGTCACAACATGATCCTTTGAAGACTACAACTTCATTTGGGTTCATTAACATTTCAACAAGAGGAAATCTCCTCTTTGGACATTTCCTTGTTCAAATCAATAGCCATCTCATTACTGATCTTCTTAGGGATTATCCTTTTATAGAGCTCTTGTGCTTCACTACAACTATTGTTTCTATAATTGGCCATGAAAATATTTTTGTATAAGTCATGAAAAATTTCCTTAATATTGTTTGTATTGTGGAACCATTTATCATTTTCACAAATTGGGCCAATAGATTCCATTTTTTCTTTCGTCTCAACATATTAAAGTACTTGGTACCTTTATCACCATCTTTGATCCAATTAAACTTTTGGCCCCAACTCTAGCCCCTTGGGGTTTTTTGTCTAGAAGCATTTTAGCCAATGTTTAATGTTAGCAATATTTTGCAGATACTCCATGTTGCTACTCTCTCTAAATGTTAGCTTTAGCCATGCAAAGCTCATCCTATAGAATGCATTCAACCTTTCTACTCTCAATAGAAATTTTTTTACTGATTGTCTTCAATAGAGCTTTGCAATTACTAACCCACTCTTCCCAAAAGGCAATTGTTGAGTCCTTCGGAAAGATTAGTTTGCTAATATTTCTAAGAGTGATAATACCATCAATGCAGTCAAGTTTGTGAAGAAGTTGATAAAACTCAACCTCATAGTCCCCAAGAATCACCTGCAAGCAAACACCTATCACATGCAACAGATATTCAGAACAAAAGAAGAGATGTTCTGTAAACCCTCAGAGCAAAAGTATGCAA
>CM021102.1:600766822-600898041 GCA_007115665.2 Sequoiadendron giganteum | reverse complement strand
AAGATTTTCTAAGATATACCTTCCCTCCACAAAACCAATTTGAGGAGAAATAATTAGAGGCAAAACCTTCTTCAATCTCACAACCAATACCTTGGCAAATTTTTTGTAAGAAACATTTAGTAATGTAATTGGTCTCCAATTTTCAATTTAGGTGGCACCACCTTCCTTCAGGATCAGTTTGACAACAAATTTATAAATATCTTTCCCCAAAGATCTTGCAACAAAGGATCCTTTATAAACATTCAAGAGCATAGGAGCAACCCAATCATTGTTTTCCTTCCCAATTGAGTGGCTCAGTTATTATTCAACTTACATGGAATCACCTTGGAGAAAATGTTCTTGGCTTTCACCACATCCTCTCTCAAGGAGTTAGAAGTAAACAAATCTCTATAAAATAACAAAAAAAAACATTTGATTTGAAAAACATCCTCCACCAAGACACATTCAATATCGATAGCTGAGATGTTCTCCTTGGCATGTATAAATAAGACGTTAATAATTTTTATCACCCAGTCTTAATTAGGTCAATCTAGACCTTAGCTTAGCTCCTCTACCCTAATAATTTTGACCATGCCTCAATTGATGTTTGAACACCAAGGAATTCTCTTGTAGACTAAAATCATGATAAGATTCTTGAAGTTGACTCTTAATGGCAACAAGACTTTCCCTAAACTGCCATGTCCGCAAAGAATATGAGAAACCATAAGGCTGTGATGGGAATTTGGATTCACAACTTCTTCTAGATAGGCCTCACATCCACTTATTAGAAAACGATTGGGAATATTTGTCTGACCAGCAAATGAGGTATTTTATTTTGGAAATAACTTGTAAAATATCAATAAATATTTATTTTTGTATTTTCAGATATGCTAAACTTGTAATAAATTGCAGTTTCCTATTAACTCAAATTTGACCTCTGTATGAAGCCAATGATGAGAACCAAAAAGTTTCTACCTTCCAATTTTGGTTCTTGAATAAACCATGAGGGTTTTCATCCTCAAGGTAGAAGCTGAACCAAAGCTCAAAGCTCTCCAAATGAGGGTTTTGAAATTGACAATGATAGAATAAATGTTTTATTCCAATAGTTGTGTTTTTTTATCTTTTTTCCATCCAAACTTATAAGTAATTAAAAATTAATTTTTTTATATTTGAATATTCATCCTTTTTCCCTTTTATAATTATTAATTACCTTTTAGTAAATAATATTTCTTTCCATTGAATATTCACCCTTTTTCCACTTCATAATTTTTTTATTTGTTTTTTTGGCTATGTATCCAATATTTACTTGTGGCTCCATTTAATAATAATAAATTAAGTGTCATTTTTCCAAAGTTATTGGACAACTTGATAAACTGTTATTAATATTATATTATTCTCCTGTAAATCCCCCCTTTAGCCTACTGGGAATAAAACTAAGCTTTTATTCCTTTGACTTGATTTAGTTTGAAAAAAGGGACATTACATCTAACAAAAGGAAACACATTTTGGACAACTTCATTAGTTATAGATCACCTAGAAGACTTGTAATCAAACCTATTCATGAGAAAACTTAAGTTCCAAATGTTAATAAAACCATTGATGTAGGAGACATCTCTTAGATGAGAATCATCTTGAATAAACTTTGAAGATCAGGTAGGGTGGAAGGAGCAATGGGGAGGAAGAGAAAAATTCCAACTCAATATGGTGATGATCAGATAGGGAAAAAGATAAAACTTGAACAACATTACTATTCAAAACAAGGATAGTTCCAAAGAAACTTCTATCAAAGTAGAAATAATTGAACATGGAGTACAATCTCTTTGAACCCCTTTGGATGTTATTCCAAGCGATTCAAATACATTTAATACCAAATTCACATCCAAATAGTGGCTCAAAAATATTCCTTTTTCTTTTATATTTTGACCAAAAAAATAGTTCATTGCCTCTCTAGCCAAATTTACAAGCCCCCAATTACCCTCTTTACTCTCCATCATATTAATTTCATCCCTACGAACCACATCCTTAAAATGTAAGACATTTAGTTCCACAAATCACACCTCTTCATAATCATTAGGAGCATAAACCAAGCAAATACCAAAATTCTTGCCTTGCAAAGATAACAAAACTCAAAAACCCTATTACAAGGAGAACTCCCTCCTCAATAGCAAAGTTAGACCAAAAAAGGTTAAGAAAGATAGAAGCTACTCCTTACCTTTCTAGTGCTTGGTAGAAAAACAAATAGCATTGGGCCAAATAAATTGTAAGTGAGAATCCAACCGAAATCCCATAGATTTAACTTCTTGCAAAAGAATATTACAAAAGGACCTCAACACAAATCTTCCTTCTTGGGCTTCCAATCCTCTCACATTCCAATTGAGAACCTACTATAGATTAGATAGTTAATTAAGACAGGAAGGGTTTAACTCATTCCACCTTTACACAATCTTTCAAAACAATAGGTTAGCTAGGAATCTATCCCTTTAGCTCCATTGGTCAAAAACCATTATGACCTCCACCCAAGTTCAAATTTTTCTCTAGGCCTCGACTGTAACAAGCCATAGGACTATGCCTTTCAAAAACCATATGATCAAAATCAACAATCAATTTTTTCCTTGTAGGGGTGAGCTCATGAAGAAATCTTTGGAAGCTTTGGGGACTAACGAACCCACAAGGTCAAAAACACCCAAATTTTGACTCAAAGGAGTAGGCTAAGAAGAAAGATTAAATCAAGAGGGGATCTCAAGGTCAAGGGAAGAAGTCAAACCTCTTTCGCTACCATGTGAAGGCACCTTAGAAAGAGAGGAATGGGGAAGATGGGTAGTATCAAGAGAAGGCATCCCAAATGGAGGGGGACTACCAACCTTATTAGCATCATCAGCCCAAATAGTAACATGCTCATCTTGGTCAAGGATTCTAGAGACTATAACAACTGCCTCTAGTTGAGCCAACATATTATTAAAATGTTTATTACTATCCAAATCCAAATTTAGAGAAGGGGAGCATGATTCCCTAGCATCTTTAGACACAAAAGCAGCTGAAACCTTCTTAAGAAAATGACATTTTTTTTCCTTACATAGACATCTTTTTTTTATGACCACAAAACCATGGATCTAAAAACAAAGTGAATTAGGGAAGTAAGATAAAGATTCTAGTGAAATTAAAACCCTAGAATTCATATGAGGTAGTGAAGACCTCACATCTTCAATTTAATAAGTTCCCCTTATGGATTCAAGACACAAGAGAATAAACACTTGATATATGGGGAACATCACAAATTTCAAGCCATCTACGAACCAACTTAAGGATAACGTCCCTAGGATTGACCATATAGTCCAAAGGAAAAGCCTTAAACAATGATTGACCAACAATCCAAAAAATTAGCAACCACCCCTTTTAAAACAAATAAAAAAGAGACCTTTTTGAAGCATCCAATAGAACAAAACTGTAACATATACTCCCTAATTTTTAATTTTTGATAAGCAATTTACAACCAAAATATGCAAGTACTAATCAAACACACTGCTGTCAATGATTTTGATTAGGAAATCAGTGTTCTTACATTGCACAATATCAATTAGGAGATAATCAACCCTGCATTAACCCAAGAGATGTGTGACACAACTCCAAATTAAAATACCTCAAACTCAATGATATTGGCAAATGATACAGGTCTGATTCACCACTACATGCTCTGCTACAGGGCTGAATAGTAAGTCTGAGCAATGACACAACTTCAAGTGGCTGGATACCGTTCCCAGCAACAAGGGAACCTCTGAAAGACCTTCTATTTTGTTAAGAATTTAGCAATTTACCCTCCAATGGTTGGATACCCGTTGGTATGCACCCAGAACTTTAAGATAGCCTCCAAACTGTCTATAATGTGTAAAATCCCCACTGATTTTTTGCACAATATTTTACGATTTATTTTCCAGTTTGACATATGTGAACATTTTGTCAAACAAATAGCATACTGACTGAACTAAACCATTATAGAGGTTATATGGTTTGCAAATGGCATACATTAAATGCAACAAGACACAACTCCACTGCACTATTTAAGTTTATGTATAATCATTCAATACATAAAAAATGGCACTTACTATCACTCACAATAATGTTTCAGTTCAAGAGCAACAGCATTTCATTTTCAATCAGACTTAATGACAGAAATATTCAGTTATACATTCCTATTTAACTCTGACCTGGAAGAATGCACAAGTCGCCACTTCCAATGCTTTTTGCTTGCAAATACAATACACAGCACCCAATAACACTAGCCACGACTACCTCCTGGAAAGTACCTGCTGCAACCTTAATACTGGGCCGATCTCTTCATGAAACGCCACGGCCAAGGAAAATGGATGGTGATTGTTGATAGCAGCCTGTGGTCTTCAGAAAATCACGCCGACCAGCACCTATACACCCAGCAACCTCAAACGACCCCTCACATCAATGATTGACAGCAGCAAATAATGGCATCTGAGTTGCAGGCAGATTTGTGCCCCTTCACAGTCTACACGACCCCTAGAAAAATACCCATGGTTCAATGCAAGGTAGGTGTGCCTTCCCTAGAGTAGAATACCAGGTGATAAGGAATATGTGCCACAAGAAATCCTTTTGAAATCCAACACCAAGTCTGAGATATGCAGGTTAGTATATTTGCCAACAATATGAATGACACAATATCAATCGACCAGCATTATGCTCAATCCTGCAATTGACCTATCTGAATGTAGAGCACTTGTGAAAGACCTTAATGATCTCTCCAACCAGACCAGTTAAGGTGGATTATCTCACCACCGAAACCAGTCGCCCTAGGGTTTCTGTCCCCAAAGCCAAGAACTCCGAAAAGCTCCTCAAAGTATCAATTAGAGAAAATAAGCAAACATAAAGCAAATGAGCTCCAATTTCCACTTTATATACGACTTGCACTTTTCCCGCTCATAAAATAAAATAAAGTGACTTTATAAAGTTCCTTTTTAAATATTTCCCCTAAGTTGCCGAATTGGAATCGAAATCAGGTACGTGGGTACGGTACATTGGTACAACAAATTTTTTTGGAGGGCTGGGTACTTTTGGGTACATCTATACAAAAAATATATAAAAATCATAAATATATATTAAAAATTAAATGTATTAATTAAAAATTAATTATATATATTAAAATTAAATATATTAATTATATATTAAAAATTAAATATATACATTATAAATTAAATATATATATATAATTTTTTTGGTAGGTGAACCCCTTTGACTAGAGTTTTGAACCAATGAGGCCACATTTGGGGGGCCTCATCCCCGTCATTCATCTCTCCTCTCTATCTCCTCTATTCCTCCTCTCCTTTGGCTCCTCCATCTCTACTCTACCTCTTCCTCCTCTTCTTCTCTCCTCCATCTCCTCTCTTCCATCTCTCCTTTGCTTCCTCTCTTCCTCTCCTCCAGCTCCTTTGTCTCTACTCCTCTCCTCCTTTCCTCCATCTCCTCTCCTCCTCTCCTCCTCTCCTCCATTTCCTCTGGAGCCTCCTAACTCCTCCTCCTTGGCACCTCCTCTCTTCCTCCTCCTCTCCGCTCCTCCTCACTTCCTCCATTCTTCCATCTCCTCCTCTCTTCCTCTCCTCCCGTAGCCTCCTAGCTCCTCTTTCTCGGCATCTCCTCTCCACCTTCACCTTCTCTTTGCTCCTCCTTGCTTCCTCTACTTCCGCCATCAGCTTCTAGCTCTTTGCCTTCCAAACACCCTGCTTTCTCCCCACATTGTCAACACCATCTACCTCTTATTTGTCGAGCATTGCAGCACCAACTACAACCACCGTTCCTGCCTCTAGCCATCGTTGACCCCCGCAATAGCCTCTCTGTCCACCATCATGGACACCACGAACACCATCAAGCACCTGTAGAAACATTGCCAAGCATACTCCAGCAATAGCCATCCCATACCATCATGGGATTCGAACTCCTGATGCAGCATATCTCGCTGCCTTGCAACAACCGTTCCACTACGGGGTAAACCCCTAACAATAAATATATTTATATTTAATAATGTTGTATTTAAATATATTAATTATATATTAAAAATTAAATATATACATTGTAAATTAAAAAATATATATATTTACATATATATTAAAATTAAATATTTAAGTCATATGATGGAATTACAAAACAATGAATTATAGATTAGCGAACTACAAAAAGGCGAATAATACAACAAATCAAATCCTTTAACCTTTTTTCACTTAAGTCACAACAACGTAGATCAAAACAAGGCAAACGAGTGCATATTTTTTTAGAAGAATAGAATAATTTTTGAGATAGGCTTATGACATCTTCTGCAACCACAAGGCATGCACTATGGAGGAACAAGGAACTGAACCAATCAAGCAATGCGAATCAACGCTACACAAAGAATATCAAATGAAAGACTTATCTGAGGAAGCGAAAGAAGACCTAGGCATCCTAGAGAATTTCCATGCATTTCTTCTGTTCTGAGCTGGAGCAAGTGTGTTGTGCTTCTTGTGACCTTGCCAGCTTGTTTATACCTATTGCCCAAGCTCATCTGCTATTTTTAGCCATCCTGCTATTTTTAGCAAACCCTAAAATTGCTTGTCTTCTACAACTCTGTTTGACTTGAATTTTTCACCACATGGTCCTCATTGCTTGGTGAACCTATTCACACCTATCTCTCGTGCTGACCTGCTATTTATAGCCATGTTTTGGAGACGACTTACTATAGATAGTAAGTTCTCGGATTGCGCCCAAATTTTACCAGTGGATTGCCTGAAGGATGCTGATCGTGATGGGATATCTTCGTTTTTCAAAATTCTGGCTTTTTACCCTCTCTTTTTAGGCATTGAAGTTGGAAACCCTAATTTGATATGCATGTGCCTTGAATAGTCTCCGTTTGACTTGATTTTTGCTGCATGTTGCTTTGTTCATGATGCTGAAGTGTCGGGTAACTGCTGGGGTGAACCTGCTAAAAATAGAAACTGCCTGAAAAAGTGATCAACCGAATGCCAGATGAATTTGCGTGTTAAATTGCTTGTGGGATCTCAAAAAACCCAGAAAATTGGTCAGCATGCGGGCACTAGCTAAAAATAGTAAGTCCCTGAAAACTGATCCATTCTGCTTGCATGTCACACCACTGCGAAGATCTCGCAAAACCCATAAGGAATATCCGGACATGCACTGAAAATTATTGCATGCAAACCCTAAAAATAGCCTCTGAAGGCTGTATCGTTGAAAGTCAGCATCTTGATTTGCATGTTATACCATCGCGAAGGTCTTGAAAAACCTAGATCCATTCTTCAGTCACGTAGTGGAGAATCATATGTTTAAACCCTGAAAATGGCCTCTGAAGGCTGAACTGCTAAAAATAGCCAGTTGTCTGAATTTGTTCAAATTTCATGTGTAGGCACCTTGAAGTTGCCCGGATGTGCTGAAGTAGTCAAAATTCCAAAATCTTGATGAAAAGCTCCTAGATTGAACACTTACTAAAAATAGTAAGTCACCAAAACTTAGTGAAAATTTGGTGGGATCTTGCTTGAAGCATTGTGATTGCAATGTTAAGCTCAGATGTTAATTAGCCAACTCAATTTAACTTCAAACTAGCCTGAAGAATGAAAACCCTAATTCATCAAAATGCGCTTCAGACTTAGCCAAAACTTCCAATTAGGTCATGTGATAGGACATCCCCGGAAGGACAAAAAGATCAAAAGATCAGAGAGACGCAAAACTAAAGCCAAAAGACCAAAATGAAGCGAAAATTGGGGGGTCCCCATTTGAATGGGGCGATGTGTGAAAAGGTCACAACATGATCCTTTGAAGACTACAACTTCATTTGGGTTCATTAACATTTCAACAAGAGGAAATCTCCTCTTTGGACATTTCCTTGTTCAAATCAATAGCCATCTCATTACTGATCTTCTTAGGGATTATCCTTTTATAGAGCTCTTGTGCTTCACTACAACTATTGTTTCTATAATTGGCCATGAAAATATTTTTGTATAAGTCATGAAAAATTTCCTTAATATTGTTTGTATTGTGGAACCATTTATCATTTTCACAAATTGGGCCAATAGATTCCATTTTTTCTTTCGTCTCAACATATTAAAGTACTTGGTACCTTTATCACCATCTTTGATCCAATTAAACTTTTGGCCCCAACTCTAGCCCCTTGGGGTTTTTTGTCTAGAAGCATTTTAGCCAATGTTTAATGTTAGCAATATTTTGCAGATACTCCATGTTGCTACTCTCTCTAAATGTTAGCTTTAGCCATGCAAAGCTCATCCTATAGAATGCATTCAACCTTTCTACTCTCAATAGAAATTTTTTTACTGATTGTCTTCAATAGAGCTTTGCAATTACTAACCCACTCTTCCCAAAAGGCAATTGTTGAGTCCTTCGGAAAGATTAGTTTGCTAATATTTCTAAGAGTGATAATACCATCAATGCAGTCAAGTTTGTGAAGAAGTTGATAAAACTCAACCTCATAGTCCCCAAGAATCACCTGCAAGCAAACACCTATCACATGCAACAGATATTCAGAACAAAAGAAGAGATGTTCTGTAAACCCTCAGAGCAAAAGTATGCAAGCTAAAAACCAGAATGTGATTATTGAATGAATTGTTTTACAAATACTACAAAAGCCTTCAAAAGGCAATCATGCAAAAAGCAAGACATGCACAACCCTAATCTTATCTTGAGCAACAAGATAGCTCAATAAAATAAAGATTATTAATTAACCTAGGAAATAAAATATTCCTAAGTAAACTTATGGTAAAGTGTAATTAAATAAATAATTACACCAACACCCCCCCATAAGTGCAACTTAGGGAGAAGCAAATTATTATGCAAATATGAGTCCCGGCAACAAGGCCTGATCAGGTACCCATTTACAAATGCAATGCAAGCTAATCAAATGGGATAAAGGAGTAAACCACATGGGAACAAAACTCCTCCCCAAAAATAGAATGCAAACTAACTAAGTGATGAAAGATGGAGGACTCCATAAGACCCCCCAAGAACACCATCCATCACAAAGATACATAAAATAACCCCCCTAGAAGAGAGGAAGAAGAAGACCACAGATCCCCCCCAGAATGAAGTAGCCCCAAAAGAATTGAAGAAACTGCATCTCCTGAAAGAAGTGAGAGGGAAGAGGCCAAATGAATGCAATCTCTGAAGGTGAAGTAGGTGTAGCCCAAGATGTCTCCACAGAAGCAGGTGTGACCTCAACAAATGAAGAAGTCAAAGTAGGTGAAGACTGAATAGGAACCTCCAAAGATGGATGAACAACCGGATCCTGCTGCACTGAAACAGAAGAAACCACATCTGTAGTCATAGAAGTATCAGCAACTGCAACAGTAGGTGGAGGAGATGGAATGGATGGCTCAAGAACAGGATCTGAAGTGAGAACTCCAATGTTCAAGAAGCCGAATTTCTCCTCTGAATGATGATTCACACTAGAAGTGTGATGAACAGCTGTAGGAACAGAAGCACCATCAGTAGCAAAATCTGCAAAGGAATACAACCGAGATGAGTGATCCACCACCCCAGTAGCAATAACTGCTCTACTCTCCAAGTCTCTGATGATAACTGAATCAGGTGTGAACTCCACAGACCTCCCATTGCCTCCATGTGTGATCTGATATATAGAAAGAAGGTTGTTCATCAAATGAGGAACACACAAGACATCCTGAAAAGTGTTGTCTCCAAAACTAATAGACCCCTTCCCTGTAACACTCATGTATGTATTGTTTCCCATCAAAATAGGAGACATAGTGTGAGACTCAAAGGAAGTGAACATAGTTTGTGTAGAAGCCATATGATGAGATGCTCTTGAATCTAGAAGCCATCTCCTTGATCCAAGACTCGAAGAAGCACAAAGAGCATGCCCCCTCATATCTGATGAAGTGTGTAAACCAGCTGTGCCTGAAGAAGAAGAAGAAGAAGAAGAAGAAGGAGGGGAAGGAGATGATGCAGACATCCTAGAAGGCAAATCAATCTGATGTTTTTGAAGAAGATTCTTCAGCTCATCAATGTCCTTCTTGTAGCCATTATGTTCTGCATGTCCTTCTCTCTTGCAATATGCACATGGGCCCTTCTCCTTCCTAAATGATTTCCCCTTAGAAGAGGATGATGAATATGAGGACTCCTTCTGCTGCTCATAAGATTTGGAATCCTTTTGTTTTTGTTTCTTTCCTTTCCCTGTAGAAGCCTTCTGATCTCTGGGCTCCTGTGATGCAATAAGTGCCTGTGATGAAGAGGGCTTCAACTTGCCCATATTAGCCAACTTGGCCTGCTCTTGAGTGAGAGAAGATGCAAAATCATCAAAAGAAGGCATAGTAAATCTAGTACCAAGTGCATCCCTAGTAGCATAAAAGGTAGAAACAAAAACTGAATAATCTGGTCCAAGCTTAGAAAGAATGGACAATATCAACTGAGAGTCTTCCTTCTGAACACCACACTGTGACAACTGCAATCTAAGAGACTTGAGTTTGGTGAAAAACTCCTGGATGCTGTCAAAATCCCTAGGATTTAAGCCAATAAGCTCATTCTCTAACTGAAACCCTCTCATAGTATCCTGCTGCCCAAACAAAGACTGCAAAGTAGTTCAAACTGCATGGGGTGTAGTGCAAGACTCAATGTGAAAAAGAAGGTCAGAAGAAAGAGATAGACATAATGTACCATAAGCTTCATCACACCTATTAAACCACTTTCTCTTTTCAGAAGCACCTGTAGGTTCGATTTTTGTGCCCATGGTTACCCTATACAACCCTTTGTGTTTCAAATGAATCTCCATTTGTTTTTTCCAACCAAAATAGTTGAATGGAGTAAGGGGTGCAATATTATGTGTATCCATGACAGAAAACAGCAATATATACTCTCAAATAAAATAACAATGCTTGCTGATCTCAAAAAAGGAGCCTGATTGCATGCTTCCCAAGAAAATAATTGAAAAACTAAAGGCTGAGATCAAACAGTAATATCAGATACCTGGTAAAAAAAATCTGGAAAAACAGGTCTGAGATCTATGTAGAGCACTGAACCAGCTTTCCGACGCCTATTTGTTTTCGCAAAACTGAGTCCGGATGCAAAAGTTACGCCACTTGGACTGAAAACAGCAACTTCTGGCTTTGACAGGCGAAAAAGGCACCAAAACTGGAAAATCAAAAATTCTAACCTCCACCACTGCGAAGCTTGTCGAACCAGCTTTCTGACGATATTTCGTTTTCGAAAAAAAGACGCCGTATGCCCAAGTTACAGCCGATTCCGTGAAACTGCTTCAATTTGCCCAATAAAGCCTACTGTAGTCCTCAGGGGCTAAAAAAAGAGGACCTTGGTCGTATGGCGACCAGGGGCAGGCGGTTGGGGGCTAGAGCCGAAGCTCCTGGTCACCCACGTGACCACACGCGGGGGCTGGGAGTCCGGCGGGGGCTGGGCGCGTGGGGCCTGGTCACCCACGTGACCCTCCGCTCAGGTCGTAAGCCCGCGGGGGCTGGAGGAAGCTGACCGGCGGCGAGTGTTGGCGGCGCTGCTCGGAGCGCCGCTCCGCCAGTGGTGGATGGGTGGCGCGGCGACGGCGAGATCTTTTGCACTGGCCGCGCAAAACCCTTATTTTTTCGCAAATTTTCGCCTCGGACTGTGTGCTGGGGAGGCCGTACGGCCTCTCTGGCAAAAAAATTTTGACTTTTTTTTCAACAGGTCCAAAATCGACGAAATGAAAGGCGTTTCTAGGGTTTTTGGGCATCCTGAACACGATGGCGACATCCGTTTTGCCCAAAAATGCACAAAAAATATGCCTACCCCCAGATGCACAAAAGATCAGCCTGGCTTGAAACCCTTGCACAGAAAAAAAACGCTGTGAGAGAATATTTTCAAAACACGAACAGGTAGCTACAGATCTGGAGCTCTGATACCATGAAGAAGTTGATAAAACTCAACCTCACAGTCCCCAAGAATCACCTGCAAGCAAACACCTATCACATGCAACAGATATTCAGAACAAAAGAAGAGATGTTCTGTAAACCCTCAGAGCAAAAGTATGCAAGCTAAAAACCAGAATGTGATTATTGAATGAATTGTTTTACAAATACTACAAAAGCCTTCAAAAGGCAATCATGCAAAAAGCAAGACATGCACAACCCTAATCTTATCTTGAGCAACAAGATAGCTCAATAAGATAAAGATTATTGATTAACCTAGGAAATAAAATATGCCTAAGTAAACTTATGCTAAAGTGTAATTAAATAAATAATTACACCAACAGTTTGTTTAGAAGGCTAGTGTATAATTTGAATAAGTTGTCTTTTTGGAGTTTAGATATCCTGCCACTATCTTTGACAAAGATCCTTGCGTCAATAGGATGATGGTCAAAAAGAGTGCTAGGTTCCACAAACACACAATTCAATCCATCCTTACTTTCAAAACTAAATAATTTGTCATGTGCATAGAATCTGTCGTTTGCAGTAAATCCTTTTACCCTCTTGTTGATTTTTGCCCCATGTGTATCAAATATCCTTCCTCTCCCTTTTCTTTCTTTCTAGAGGGTCAAACAATTTAAGTAAATTTTTCATTTTGTGCTCGTAGAACTGCTCATTGTCTTTCCAGGCCCAAGGAGTACCTGCAATTTTATCTTCCTTTTGCTCCAAAATATTGAAATCAGCCCCAAAATACCTTGGTATTTTGGGGAGGTTTGAATTAAGCCACTTCCAAACCTCAATTCTATCTCTAGCCATTGGGGTATAGATGGAACACATACCAAACTTTGTATCCCCTCTTTGAAAGACAATCCATACATAGCTACTACAAGGAAAGCTTCCAAATTGCACAATATACTTGGCCCATTTTTTACTAACCAGGATAGTAGTGCCCCCTTTTCCTCTGTTATGGTTGGTACAAAAGGAAACAGTCTTTCCAGAAAAAACTTAGAGCATTCTCAAGTTGGAACCCAACAACTTTTAATTCTTGAATCATTATGCAGTCCAACTCGTTTTTCTTGTTGCATAGATCCCTTAGTACAAATTTTCTATCAAGAGACTCTAAACCCCTGATGTTCTAGCTCAAGCAGTTTAAATAATTAAGGGGGGGGGGGGGATCAGTTTTCTGATTTTATATAACTTGTTGAAGCACTTGGGAATATGTTCTCCCTTCCCTTTTTTTCCTATTTTTTGAGAAATATCACTTTTGCTGACCTACTTCCTTTTCCTTTTTTGACCTTCTTTGTTTTATTACCTTTTTCAATAGGCTGATCTCCAACCTCTTCTTGGAAGCTTCTTGGAAGAGGAGGTTCACGAAGTTCAAGTCCTTGTTCTCCTTATCCACATAATGGCCAATTTCATGCTCTAAATCTTCAAAATCTACTGAGTTTCCATTATCGAGAGAGCCTTGTTGTTTGTCTTCTTGAATATTCTTTCTTTCTCTAATCTGGACTTTTGATTTGTCCAAGACAATTTCTTGGACATTTTTCTTGTGAGTAGCATTCCTAGTTCCAATACTTCTTATTTGAGGATTGTCAGCAGTTTTAGACAACCTATCGCCCTTCCTAGTAGTTTTTCTCTGCTCAAATCCATCATTGTTTTTAGTCGGTTTAACTTCCAGGTTTTCATTCAATTCCTTTGTAACAGTATCTTCCTTGGATTTGTCACCCTCAACATTTCCATTGCCATTAGAGGACTCAGAGGCCTCCTTGCTTTTGAATTCAACATCCTAATTCTTGTAGTTTTTTTCAAACTTAGCAATTTGAGGGCAATCTTTCTTTTGATGCCCATCAATATTGCACAAAAATCAAGTATTTAAGCCACCCAAACCTTACACTTCACATTTATAAGGCTTTTCATCAATTTGAAGTTCAATTATTTTAGGGATTTGGATTCCCACATTGAGCGAAACCAACACTCTAGCATTCATATGCGGGAGAGTGGACTTGGTATTCTCAACTTGCAAAGTTTTGGCAATAGTTTTAAGGAGTTGAGGAAGGAATGCAAACATTTGAGCAAGCACATTTTAAATATTTATCCATCTAGGAAAAGAACTGAAAAAAATTTCCTCTTGTGAGGTTTCAAGAGACCAATCAATCAACTTAAAAACAATCTTTCCTATACTCCAAAAATATTTCTCTAGCACCCTTTTCTACATACTGTGATTTAAAAAAAAAATGACAAACAACCCTCTTTGAATCATTCCACAGAATGAGAAGTAAATCGCTAATTTTTTTCCCCAAAAATTTGCAAGACAATTATAAAAAAAATCCTCGAGGGTAAATTATTAACGTCCATACAAGCAAGGAAAACAATTGTGTTTTTAAGTCTTTTCTTCATTTTTTACTTCTTTTATCATCTCTTTGTTAGGGCAAACACAAAGTGCCTAGGGAAAAAGAGGATCCTTACCAGTTTATTCTCTTCCTGGACCATCTTCTTCTCCTCCCATGGCTGCATCTCCATAGTTGATTTCGATTCCCACTTCCAATTCATCATTTTGTGACAGTTCCTCTACTTCCTCAACCTGCAACGCTTCTTTGAAAGTATTTTTTCCTTCATCTTTCTCCAACAAACCCGCACTATCCACTAACAAGGAATCACATTCCATATACAACTACATAGATGCACTTAATACATCTGTTAAAGGCTAGGACCAATTCCCAAGAGGCAGAACTCAACCCTAGACCACCAAAAAGAATATCAATTTAAAATAGTAATCAAATCAACAATACAGACCCAAAGCAAAACCAAAAGGGCAAAAATTAAATTAAAAACCATATAGCGATTAAAACAAGGATAGGAGAATCGATTCCAAGAGCACCAAGATGACGAAGAATACTAATCATAGTCAAAGATGGCAAGGAAGAAGCTCATAGCAAGTTGGTCATGGAGGGTGACCTTTAATCTCCCTCAACCAGCCACAAAGCTCCTTCCCTATAGTCACTCTTTTCCTTTAAATTGATATTTAAGACATTCTATAAACCACTATTGTCTTAGTAAATTCAAGTAGTTGTAGCATGGGTGAAAATAATTTGTCTTTAATTTGCACAAACATGTTTTGTAGAGAAATTACAGATTAGTTTTTGTTTTCATTATTATATCCCTATATGTCTCTTATATAGTTGAACATAAATGAGGACGATACATCATATATATAAATTATCCCTTGTTCCTAGTTGCTAGAACTCCTGATTCCACTGACCCATTTCAGAAAACTGAGAACATTAGTATCATTCTCTTTCTTTCTTGTGGTATTGGCCACCTACCACTTTACATTCACACCATCGTTTTGTGCATCTAGCTTGCTTGTCCCAAGCATTGTCATTGAAGCCAATTGAACCATTGTGGATAATTGGGCTTGAAAATTATTCTCATCTATGTGAGGAACAATATTCATAGTGCAAAGAAAAAATAAAATTACATTAGGCCTTTAAATCAATCTTTAGTAAATTCAATAATGCATAAAGAAAAGAAAAATTAATGAGCTAAAGTCTGCCCATCCATTTATTCTATTTAAATGCATACCTTTGTGCGTTCTTCTTCCATTTGCTCATAATTCCGAGCAATGCTTTCTGGAATTGTGGGTTTTGTCACCCTCACACTAATAATCTCAATGCCAGGGGCATAACGTAGGCAATCAGCTTGAATTGCTTCTTTCATTTTCTCATCAATCTGCATAGATTGTTATACAAGTGTTAAAAATATTCTACTCCAACACTGAATTCTAACTGAAAATTGTATTAATGTTCATCTAAAAGAGATTTTATGTATAAGAAAGTATATTCAAAATTTCAAAGTCGAAACTTGCCTGGTCAAACATGTCTGTATAGACTTCCTGCAAACTGTGTGCACTGCAAAATTGATTAATTTCATGATGAATTTTGTCATATATCCAAGTCTTGTCATATTTCAAACCATAATTTCTTAGTGTCTCGTAAACATATTCCTTTTGAAGACGGTTCACTACCTGCATAAATTCAAGTCATTTATTTAAATCGGTGAATAAAAAAATCGTGCTAGTTAAAACTGATATGAACTTATTAGAAAGGATTGCAAATTAGCCAATCCTATGTGCTAAGTACGTATCTCATAATTTAGTTTTAAGAGAGCAGAAATTTTCTTGTCTATGATACAAATTTGTGCCTTTGATTTCTGATATATTATGAGAATAAATGGTCGAGGGTGCATGATAGAGGCCACAAACAACACAATACATTAAATTTTAAATCATTTTGCACACCTCAATCTTCTCAAAGTATATCATTACTCCACCTTTTGTACCGCATGGTATGTTTGTTACCTGTCCACCAAACAAAAGAGATTAAGAAACAAAATGAATTTCTCAAATTTGAAACTTCATTATCAAATTGGGCTCCAAAGATAACACTTGAAAGTCCTTCAAGAATCTTAGACAATTCATGAACTCTTTTTGATTTCATGCCAACCAAACAATTGTACAATATAGTTAACATTTGCTCTTGTGACTTAGATAAACTATTCAATTTATCACTCTTTGGGATGATAAGTTGAAGATGTTGGAGGTTAGGTGGAACTTTCAAAAATAAATAAAACAGAAAATAATTATATTGATTTATAGAAGATACACTTGTACACGCAATATTTAGACAGTTTGATGTCCACTTACAATCACTTAATTCCATTTTAAGCATATTTATTGACTTACACCACTTAATATATGTCTGAAATAATATTATTGCACCTATCACCCTACTTGAATGTTTATTTTGGTTGCATCTAATAGTTCTCCAATTTTTTTGAACTTATCTATATTGAATGCTTTTGTACATAGGCTTTTTTGTTTGGTCTTTTGTCTAGAGATAAACTATGTTTTATTGTCTTGAATATGTTCATTAATATGAATTCACTCCTATATATTTAGTTTGTGCAATTTTTTTCATATGAGATTGTGTTCTTTGTCAATTTGATTTGATTTTATTTGAATTTTTTAGATTAATTGGTGAGGGTTTGGTTTTGGGGCCCACACTTCGTACAATGGTCTATTAAGGATTACAATTCCAATAGAGGCCTAACAGTTATGAGGACACCGTACCAACTGTGGGGATACTAGAGCAACACATACTTCAACACTGAGATATCACTTTGGGGGATTCAAACCTTGATCTCCATCATAAAATCCCTAAGCTTTTTCCATTTAAGCACAACCCCTTTGACTAGTTTGATTTTATTTTTATAGTCACATTTTGTTGAAGCTATACATATCATTTAAAGATTGTGATTGCATCTTTGAATAATATTCTACACCAAAATGATTCATTTGTGACATCCATGATAGATTTAAATTCTACTTCATTTGCTGATAAGAACATTGTCGTACCCAAAACAATTTTTTTGCTTCATTAAGGCATTTCGCTTAGAGTAGTCTAAACCTTGTAAAATTGTTGTCAAAAGTCAGTTTTTGGGCAAACGAACTATGGAATTTTTGTGGATTTTCTATCTAGAAGATACTGGAAAAAATTGAAATTTTTGAAAATTAGGGTTTTCAAACCCCTATTTTTTAGAAAAAACCCTAAAAAATAGGATCTTGTCAGAATTGACTGAAAATTATTTTGATTGGCTTATTTCACATCATGATCACAGTGGTGAAGTCAAAATCAAGAAAAATTTAGTGTAAGGTTGGTGTGTAGTTTTCACCTTTTCGAGAGAAAAGTTAGGACCTCTGAGGTCGTCAATGGCAGATGGCCAGATGCTAGGTGTCAAAATCTAAGCTTAAAATGCTCTAGTGAAGATTCTATGGCGAAATATGTTCAAAATGATGCTTCATCTTGGAGGGGATTTTCTTCAAGGAGAAAATGCTCGAAATTTTTCTAAGTTTGGAAAGAAAAGAGCACCTGCTAGCCTGGGGCACCCTAGATTTCAAAGGCCTAGATTATCTTTTAAAGATTTGTCACTTCCAAGAAGACTTCTCCAGAATACTGTCAGCTTCGTGATGAGCCTACCAACTAGTCTAGAAGATTTGTCTCGCACTTGAAACTGGAGATTGAATGAAGAACGAGGGAGATGAAATTTTGACTAACACTGGAGAGAAAAGCACCCCTAGAGGCTAGGGGCGCCCAACTTTTTGAGGTATTAGATAAAACTTTTTGATCAAATGGCACCTAGGATGTTTGTCTCAGACTTGATCAAGCTTCGCAACGAATCTGTCAACGGATTAATCTGAGTTGCTAAACTACCGGAATCAAGAGTCAAACGTAAGGTTTTTATCATGGTCAAAAATGTCAGTTCAGAGCAAAAGCGCCCCTGCAGGCCAGGGGCGCCCAAGGTTTTGAACCCTCAAATGCAGTTGTTTGGTTTATCTCAAATGCTCATCCTGTTTGTGATGCTTCTAGCTTTTCGTTGCATATCTCAGCCATGTTAGAAGACTTGTCAATAGCCGACAACCGAAGATTGAGTGGAGAATCAACACTGTGGAAATTTGACTATCTGGGAGAAAAAGCGCCCCTGGAGGCCAAGGGCACCCAAATTTTTGAAGGCTCAAAAGTCAGAATTAGGGTTTGCAACCTCAAGGAGCTCCTTTTTAGTTTTGATCTTGCTCTTCAATGAAACTGTCAGCCGGTCTATTGGACATATCAGTCAATCAGAATTAGTGATTAAACATAGCCTCCGATGATGTTTTGCAAATGAAATTTTCAAAAAAGTTTCTAAGTTTGGAGTTGGCATCTAAAGTCAAACTTTGACTTTTTGAACTAAAGTGAACTTGGCTGCCCTATAATGGAGGGGTTTGGTAACTCAACTTAAAATAATATTTAAACTCCAGTTCAACTTCCAAGTCGACCTCAAAATGACTCAATTTTACTTGCATGTGGTGAATTTCTCTATGCATGTAAAGTGGCGCCCAATTTAGGGTTTTATTTCATTCAACTAACTGAAAATGGGGTCCAATAATATTTTGCGTCCCATTTTTGGGTTATTTGCATACAAATTGACGCCTTCATAAAATTTATTTATTAAGGCATTTGGGCATCCATTATTTTCATCACAGGTTGAGGAAAAACACATATTTTCTCGTGCAAGCAAGATCTGAAGGCATAACGGGTGATATTTTTTAGTGTTCTTCGCAGTGCCAGGTCCAGATTGTTCAGAGGAATTATTTTTCAGACTTCACAAACTTCATTCAAGGCATAGGCATCATTTTCAGAGGCAGAATAACTTCTATTTTCTCTCTCTAAATTTTGTATCCTTGTCTTAGGTTTTCTCTCGCATGTCAAAGTAAATGACATATTTTTCAAAATTTGGTCATCTGGGTTCACTCAGCGTATCGTCAACAACAAAACCCATGTTCTAGAATTTTTTGAGAAAATTGCCCCGTTACTTCACATTTTGAAGTACTGTGCTTTTTTTCCGGAGAATCTTTTGCATGACAGCCAAGAAGTCAAATTTTTGAAAAATGAAGAATCTCGGTGTGTTCAACTCATTGACGCTTACAAAACCCATGAGCCAGTTTTTCTCGGGAAAAATTGTCCTCGAAGCCCCTACAACCCCTCAAATTTTGTTCTGAAAAGTCTTTGCATGCCTTAGTAAAACTCATTTTTTCAAGTTTCTGAAAAATTGGGTTGGCTTAGAATTTCATTCTCTACAAAACCCATGTTTCAAAAAAAATTCTAATTTTTTTCCCTCAACTGGCCATTTTTAGCCTTCTCTGAAGTTTGCCCAAACATATCCGACTTTACAGTCAAAAGTCTAATTTTTCAAAATGCAATTCAACCCAATAGAATACAAGACCAAATCGGTTTTAGTTCATGACTTTTTAAAAACCTTTGACACAGACTTGGGTCACATTTATCCAGTGATTAAATTGAGAGCACGTTGGAGGGCATTGACAATATGACAGTCAAGCATCTTGATCGTTCTGGATTGCTAGTTGCAGCCTCTATTCCCATCACAGTGTTTGATCTTGAGTTCGTCATTGCATGCATTAAGCATTACGACTCATCTACACGACAAATCTGATCAGCAGATGGGAGAGTTATTTGCAGCCTTAAGCCGAGAGATGTCGAGAAGTGCTTTGCCATCCCACCTCGTATGGATAATTTCCTCATAGTCATAGAGGAATGTGACAATGAAAGATCCCAGAGAAAGGTTGCTCAAAGGTGGCTAAAAGAACAAAAAACTAACTTGCCAAAGAAGCTTGGGTGTGGAGAGTTCAAGGACGAGATAGCTATCTTGATTACCTTACTCAATTGGGTTACAGGTCAAGAGGAGGCTCATGTTTTTCGACCATGGATGTTCTATGTTATCTCCCAGATTATCAATAATAAAGAACACTTTGATTGGGCTATGTTAATCAATGAGGTTCTACACCAGCAAGTCGTAGGATTTCTCAAAATCCACGAATTTCACATGGTTTCTTATCTTGTCTATTTAATTGCATTCCAAGGCAATTTTAGAACTTTGAAAACCAATGGAAGTCTTGGCGTTTAGCATGTGCACAAATAATTCCCACAATTGGGCTTCTCAAAAGCTGAACAGGATTTCAAATAGGTGAATGATCACTTCATGATGAAGACAGTCAAAGACCTTGATAATGAGATGCACATAAGAATTTCAGCAGATGTTAAATCAGCAATGGAGAATTGGGCAGGTTGGTTTATCCAATTTCCCACATTCACCTATATTTGAGTGCATGGTTACACGGGAGAGCCTCTGATGTTACCAAGATAGCCGTCAGACAAGGTCATGAGGTTCATACTTTTCTTCGCAATCGGCACAAGCAAGCATTCACTTTTCCATGTGGATTGGGCATTTTCAAATGCAAATCAGCAGCCGATTGCAAGTTGATGAGCAATGAGTTGTCAAAACTCCATCTCAAATACCTCAACGAGAAACACTCCTATGATCCTTTGGGTCACTATGCAGCTCGGTTGGAGTGAATTCACTCACATAGGCCAGCACTTGAGGACTTTTGGGTCAATTACGAGGATGAATTTGAAGTACGCAAGTGTCACTGTTGCAAACTCACGCTTCCTCAACTTCCTGATTTCTTATCAGAAGACGTTGAAGGTTTGTCAGATGATGACAAAGAGGTGTTACTTCGCACATTCGTCAAGGATCAAGTTGCTCACCAACCACTTCGACAACCGGATTGGTGTGCCAGAGAGAGTACTTCAGTTGAGGACCTGTCAAGAGGAGTTATCAAGACTAGCATGTACTTCTTGGACAACAAGAGGAGGCGAAAGGTAGTTCCAGTAGCAGAGCCGCCAGTAGAGTTTTCTTCACTACCTTTCACATCATGGTCAAGACCTAAAGAAGCAATGGAGCAATCCACCTGAAGGTGCCAGAGTTAGCGGAAGAACAAAGAGAGGAAACAAAAGACAAAAAGAACAAATTGAGAAGGTGCCTGAAGTTCCAATAGAGCTAGTGGTGCAAACTGAAGTCAGGTCTTCATCTCCTGGCGCGCCATTTTCTCCTTAGTCACCTCCCATTTAGATTGACTCAGAGCTAAAATCGTCGGTTCGTGAAACCTCAGTACGAACCAGTTCACCAAAAGTCAATACAGCTGTAGCAGTTTCGTCTAGAGAAGTTAACATTGATCACTCATGTTGGCTTGAGAAGACTTTGGGAAGAAGAAGGTGAACGCCTTCCAATCAGTTGGATCATTATGAGTTTGGCAATCCCTATCAGTACACGTCAAACAAGAAGATCAAGAAGCAGGTACACATAGAAAAGACACCTAAGGCGGAGATTGTCGTTGAAGTTGCCACACCACCGGAAGGAAAGAGTCTGGATGAAGTTGAAGTTGGTGATTTCACCTTCGTCAAAGCTAATCTTGGCAAAAGCACTCGACACGTGGATGTGAGCCTCTTTAAGGTTGCTGCAACTGAGGAGTGGGTAATGAAGGACGAAGAAGACAAGGCAGTCCTTGAAGGAGGTCGAACTTTCAGTTAGGATCTAGTTAACTGATGTTAGTTATCAGTTGACTTTCATTTCAATAAGGACTTGCGTGTTGCAACGTCCATTTAGTATAGTTCAAAATCAGTTAACTAATGTTGTTTTTCCAATTAACTGTTAGGTTGCATACATTTAGACTTAAGAATAAACTCTTGCATGCTTGCAAGACTGAGTGTAAACTCAAAGAGATTTTAGGGTTCCCTACTCCTTGAAGTTCTATAAATAAGAGCACCCTTGCTCATTTGTATTTTAACTTTTGTTGTGATAACAAATTGTTGTGCCCACCTTGCCGTGCAATATTGCTATTTTGTACTTGTTCACTTTGTTTAATATAAAGTTGGTTGATCGTTCATTGTGTCAAATTTTAGACAGGATTAGGGTTTCCCTTGCTATGTCTAAAAATAGATGGAACAAAATGCAGAGGTGTCAAAGCGAAGCACGCCACCGGGATCAACATCTTTCAGGTTGCCTACTGATAAAATTTGAGCACGATCTGAATACTTACTATTTTTAGTAAGTCATCTCATGGCTATAAATAGCACGTATCGTGCCAGAGACGAGTGTGAACAGGTCACCCACAACATTAAGACGATTGGAGCGAATTTCGAAGCAAATAGAGATACAAAAATTGATCAATTTTAGGGTTTGCTAAAAATAGCATACCAGTGTGGACAGAGGATATAAATGAGGTAGCAAGGCCAAGTGGAAGCACAACCACGCCTGCTCCAACTCAGAATAGGATGAAATGCAAGGGAACCCTAATTTCTCTGAATTTGCTAAAAATAGAGAGCCAGGGCATGGCCAGGGTGTTGGAAATTTATAAGAGGTAACTGGCATGAAGACACATGAAGTACGCTCATAAGGAATAAGGGGGTTAAAAATCTCTAAGTGTTGAAATTCCTCCAACAGGGGTCAAATGCGCTTGAGGTATGAAGAAATTGACAAGAAAAATTGCTAAGTGTGGAATTTCCTTCACACTAGGCTAAATGCGCCCTCAAGGGTTGGAATGGAAGTGGTGTAGGAGAAATGCGCCCAAAATTTCCTTGAGCAAGGGTCAAATGCGCCCACATGAGGTAAAGGCATAGCAAAAAATGCTAAGGCATGGAATTCCTTCATGCCACCCCATATGTGCCCTCACTAGGAAGACCCCTAGGCTAAATGCGCTTTGGAATGGAAGGAGCCATATCAAAATGCGCCCGAGGGAGATGAAAGGTCCCCAAGGGCGTGGAAGTTCCTTCACCACCCCTCAAATGCGCCTAGTAATGGAAGTAGCATGGATGATTTGTGCCCAAGGTGTTTTCCCCTCCACATGTTATATGCACCTAAGGCAAAGGTAAAGGTAAGGGTGGCGTGATTTTGAAATATGCTAAGGGTAAAAAAAAAAAATTCCTCCACCACATGTGATATGCGCCCTTGTGATGAAAAGGGTAAAGTGTTAGCCTCTAGGTGTGAAAATGCCTAAGGGGCAAAGGCAAAGGTTGATGCATAAGATGAAGTACGCCCCTCATGGGTAATTTAAAATGAATTTTCTAGGAATTTTTTTCCTAAGGCAAAAGGATTGCTAAGGCGTGGGGAGATAAACTGGATAAAATGGAAGCTCACACCCTCAAATGCGCCCCACATGGGTAATTTAAAATTTTAATTTTTTTCTAAGGGGTGAGAAATACGCCTAAGGCAGGGATGAAGTTGGAGATTTTCAAGAACAGGTATGAAGCATGCCCTGAGCCGGTAGAGAGATTTTTCAGGAAAATTAGGGAAATTGCCAAGGCAGAGGGATTGAAGATTGTAGGTGTGGAAGACGTCCAAAGTAAAGATGAATGAACCTTAGCTATTTTATTATTTTTTTGAAAATAATAAAATTAAATGTACCCCTTCGTCTCGATACACATGAAAACGATGAGTTCTGAAAGGAATTTTCTTCTGGGTATTGAACGTTTTCAATTCAAAGATGATTTAAACTTGCTCCACACCTCACTCGTATCATTTTGACAGAGAACTTTACTCGGTGCCTATTTTGGTAAATTCCTAAGGCAAATTCAAGAAATTTCTCTAAGGCAAATAAGGAAAATATGACTTCACGAAATGTTTTGCTGGAGGATTGAACTAGATAAGTCTACCGAAGCAAGCATACAAAATAACTTAGCCAGATGAATTTAAAATTGTTCGAAGAGGATTGATTTGATATTTTAAGCAAGCAAATGTGATGAGGCAGGCCTGTGCAGGGATGATGAAATTTCAAAGTTCTAGAAGCTCAAGATTTTGATGCTCTGAATGACAAGTGTTGCAACTGGCAAAAGGAGGGAAAATGGAATTCAAAAATGTGCTAAGTATAGCCTCTGCTGGATTTCGACCTGGCTATAAGATATTGAGTTCTCTTCATTCTTCTCACCGGTTGCTAAGTGCAAAATATTTGCTAAGGCTGAAGAATTAGTTTGCATAGATAGAAAATTCTCAAGTTGTTGGGAAATTCGAATTTGTGAAGAAGCTTGAGTTGCTAAGAAGTACGACTTGGGAGTTTGAAGTTGCTAAAGGCTGAAAGTCGAACTAGTGGAGAAAGAGGTTTGAAGTTGCTGATTGCTGAAGAGGTGCGGACTTCAGGGTCTCAAGTTGTTGGATGCTGAGAAGTGCGACTTGAAAGGAGAAGTCTTGAATTGCTGAAGTTCGAATTTGAAGAGTGAAGTTGCTAAGGGCGTGACTTTGCTAAGTAAGGAGTAAGTGGCTAAAGTGCGAACTTGAAGAGAGAAGTTTCAAATCTGCTAAGGGCGAATTGCTGCAAACACCTCCTAGCATCTGACATTGTGTTGCTGCAAGTAGAGAAACTTCTAAAACCTTGAAGTAGACAGGCACAGTTGAGGTTTGCAACTGAAAGTGACAAAGTGTTGCAGCCTTTTTATTTAAAAAATCTACTGGCACCCTCAAGAGTGATATATTATTGTTATAAAATCTTGTTTTCTAATACTTTTTGTTCCTTGCAGAATGGCTAAATCAAGCAAAAGAGCTGCAAGCAGAGGGAACCACGTTGAATCCGCAAAGGCAAACACATCGAGACAAGCAGTAATTAAGAAATTGAGCAAGTCCTTCTTGCCATAATCCAAATTTTCTTCAAAGTTGGGCAAGCTGGCTGACACAAACTTGGGCTCATTCAACCTGGAAGCATTCAGGAGGAGGATAATGGGGACTGGAGGCCATCACCCATCAGTTACCTCGCACAACATTGTAAGGAGTGGACTATATGCAGCTGCCAGTTTTCCGCCAGCTATCCGGTGTCCAGAGCTAATCATGGAGTGCGCCAATTACTACAACTCAGAGCAGAGAACTGTCATTTCACCAGATGGCAAAGTGCGCTGATTTGATAAATACCAGGTGGATGAACAAACCCAAGCCAACTCGTACAAAATTACCCAAACAGATAATCTCAGAGGATTTGAGGCAAGAGTTTGGTGATCTGATAATGATGCTGAGCAGAGTTGGAGGATGCCCCCAAGCGTTCATCTTTGAAGCTTGGATGTTTTATTATGTCAACTTGGTGCTAGAAGGCAAAAATTATGTGGACTGGGCATTGATGATCAGTGACAACATACATGAGCAGCTCTGTGGTGTGAGGAGAACAAAAACGTTTTACATGGGCTCTTACATTGTCTACATGTTGGCTGGCATGACGAAGTATAGGGGAATTTCCTATAAGGAACCAATCGGGTGTGGTTCCCATCAATTTAAGATACATGAGGCTTGTCCACAGTTGCATCTGACAAGCACCACCAATTACAAAAGGGTCAATGACGCCTTCACTATGCACATAACGAGGACCTTGCAACAAAGGACCCATCACAGAATGTCTAGGGAGGCACAAGAGTTGATTGAGAAGTTCGGGTGTTAGTTTATCCAATTTTTGAAGTTTACCTACATAAGGCTGCAAGGATTTTCCTCCTATCCTTATAGATTGCCCGGTATCCCACAAACATAATAATGATGCTGGAGGTATCTAGGCAACTCATTGCCTATGATGAGATTCAAAAGAAGAAGAAGAAAGGTGGACTTGGATTCCCAATTACCATGGGGAATTCAGATGAAATCTGCCCATCACTACAAGCAGCTAGGGAGGCAGAAAATGAGCTACAATTCTTCCGCCTTTCCTACCACACCAGTAGGCATCACTATGATCCCCACAAGAATATCAGATAGATATTGTCAGAAGAGTTCAGACACAAGGCGTAGATTGAAGACTTTTGGGCGAGTGCAGTGGATGAGATTGAGATCACGAGGAGAATGTTTTCTCGGATACCGTTGGTGATGATCAGGGAATGCGAGATTGTCCCAATGCCAGATCAAATTGAAGAAGACATAAACGTTGTACAGGCTGATTACGAGACGGTAAGGGATACGCCTTTACCACTCCCAGATTGGTCGGAGCCAGAGATTACCGACTTGGATACGCTCTATATCCCAGTCTTAACATTCACACGGGGTTGGGTAGAGAGACATGTCAGCTGACTTAAGGGAAGATCAATTCCCCTTACATATAATTTAATGGGAGACCACAGGTCGCCAACAGCTAGACAGAGAAGGCAGGTTGATCAAACTCCAGAGCCAAGAGGAAAGGAACCAGTTCAACCTGAGCCTTTGAGAGTTGAGGAATCCTTGCATACACCATCACAGGCCCATTCTCCAAGTTTGCAAGAAGTATCATTATTTGTTGATCAGAGAGAAAGATTGCATGTAGAATAGGCAGTGCAAGTGGCAAGTCAACCACCTCGTAGAGAGTCAGTGGGCCAGAGCATCAACATGCCCCGGGGAGAAAATCAGTAAGAGACGGATGAGGGGACGACCACTGATACTCAGTTTCAACAGGAGATTGAGGCAGCTCTTGAGGACAATGCTACTTCATATCAGGATGCCCATAGCTCAGGAGATACTGAGCCAATCGACGATGATGAGCCTCATCAAAACAAAGGCAGGGGAGAAGTTCATGAGATAGAAGCCGAGGTTGAGCAGCCTTTTGTTATATCAAATGTGTGGCAGGAGGTGCCAGAGTGGCTAAGGGACAGGATGAGATGTGATCCTGTAGATGAGACTAATCCTGCAGCTGAGATGGAGGAGTTGTTACAAAGGATCAGTGCACCTCCAACAAAGAAGAAGGCCAGGAAATTCTCCAAAATCTCAACAGATGAGGATGGCTCTCGGACACTACATGTGGTAGTGCCTAGAGTGGAGTGTGATTGGGACGAGGTTGTTCCAGAAAACTATGTGATTACGACCATGGAACTTGGCCGCCCTACTGGAGCACAAGTGGTTGAGGAGTGCGATAATTCCTATCGAGCACTCAAGGATAGATTGTCCTAAGTTGAGGGCAAGTACAAGAAATTGAAGGTAGAGCACAAGACACTGATTAGCTACGTGCAACACTTGTCCCGTCCTTGTGGGCAAGAGAATCCGACAATTGAGCTTCCAGCGGAATTTTCCAGGGAATCAATCCGTGGGTTAGAGGATTTGAAAAGGATGGCACAACAGGCAGACAAGTGGGTTGCCAGCGTTTGTGCTGAAACAGGAAAGTTTATGGAGGATCTTGCACATGCCTATTGGCAAGCCTCTGATATTATGGCAAGGATGGATGCAGTTAACCATGCTTGGGGTGAGGCTCGTATCTATCAGATGAGAGTTCTCCGTTTAGGGGATTTGATGAGCATACCTCTACATATTTTGGTTGAGGGAGGTGTGATTCAGGAGGGGGATAGATATGACTTCGCCGGGTGGTACTCTTCAGTGGTCACAAGTCGAGGATTCTACGATGCATCACAAACGGATTCTGTCAAGGTCAAAAAGGCCATGACGAATATCTTGGATGGAGTCCTCAACACATTGGAGGCAATCTTTGCCAGGAGGTTGACTTCTGAAGAGGTAACTGCAGATGGTTTGAAGAGTAGACTAATACCATTCTTTTCTGAGGTGAAGACCTTCACACAGGATGAATTTGAGAACACTTCTACGTTCTTTAGCATTAAACAGAACACCCAGGACGCCCTTGTTGCCTGGAAGAAATCTTGTGCTCGACATGGGCAAACAATTACAGTTTTAGAATTTCAGTTGGATCACATTCCTCCCATTTCGGATCAGGAAGTTGAGGCAGTATTGGCCAGGTTCATCAGGTTTGCAGCTAGCGAGAAGGAGAAAGGAAACACCCTTCTGGATGATGATCTTCTGGAAGGAGATGATGTGCATTGATGACAGATAGTGGTTCGTAATGAGGAGTGGAGAATCTTCAACGCATTCATTGCCCCACTCCTCTCAGTGGTGGTTTTTAGGGCTAAAACCCTAATCAGGGCTTAGGTGGCTCGATCTGGGCCCTCCATTATATTTGAATCTAAGCCGTCCACTGGACTAGGCTTGATATAAAAGGGGTATCCCCCCTCATTTGTAATATAGGCGACAAGACATTATAATAGAGAGTTAGACAGAAATCAGAGATAGAGTAGAGCATAGAAGTAGCATAGCTTAGTTTGAAAAGGAAAGGAAGCTTTCCCTTTGAAATTTTTGTAAGTTGTTGTGAAAACTCTCATAATATAAAGATTTATCATTTCTTGGTGGTTCTATCTTCTATTGTGAGTAGCTAGCGAGGCTTGTTCGTCTTTCCAATTCAAGTAGGATAGAGTAAAGTAGACTTTGTTTTATGCAAGTAGTTGTTAATTGTGGAGTGTGGCGTTGGTTTGGGCAAGTCTTCCTTTATCCATACCACTAGCGGGCTTGTTGACAGTAAGTCTGCCTTGCGTGGTCAACTAGAATTTCAGTACCTAACTTCGGTTGTGACTCGCGTGTTCACTTGCATCGTTGTGACGGAGTGTACATGTTAGGCCATGATTTGAACATCTTATCCATCCTTTGAAGATTGCACCAACTTTGTCAGAGTTGTCCGAAGGGGAGACGAAACAAAGTTTGGTTTGAAGATTGCCAAAGTCTTTCCTCGCATTCCACCCCCTTTAGAAATAGATTGTAGAATTCCTACCCCCCTTATCCCTTTAAATTCAGTATCTCCCGATCAGTTCAAATATCAGAGCATCATAGTCAAAACCCTTCATCTGCTTGGCAAAATCGAACAATTACGTAAGTCCCCTTGGAATACCCAGCATATTCACATCAACCAACTGAGTCTATTCACGATAAAAGGAACCTTGGAGTTGAACGCATGAACTTTCACGCAATCTTAGCATGCGGAATTCTTTGATCAAGAGAGAATAGAGTGACCGTTGGACATTTTATTTTGTGTTGGTGTTGTCATAAAACACACGTCAACACTACTTTCAGCCTACACCTCGGATAGAGTATTTTACCTCCTTGGGAATTCTGATTTAAAGTTTATCATATACCAATTCCCGTTCCTAATTCCTCTTGCTTTGTTTATCTAGAGGAGATAGGATAGTTTTAGCGTTAGCCTAGTTGTAGTAAATAACTGTGGAAACCAGAGAAAAACCTTAGCTGCAATGTATTGGGTTGCTTAACCTTGTGCCTCTACCATTTGAGTTAAAAAGATAGGATTTTAGAATACTTTACTTTTTCACGCATATCAGCAAAAGAGGGAGCTTCCCCTCCTAATTTGAAGAGCAGTTAATACTGTGGATAGTTGTCTGTTGCCAATACGCACTCTAGAGGTGCGAATTGTAACGCCAACAAACATTATAATTGCTTCTTGCTAATCCAAGAAATCACTCTTGATCAAAAGATGAAAGCATATATTGAAGCAGATAGCTTTCACCCTTTGAACTTGCCCAATGCATACTTGTATAATCATTCAATTTCAAGCCATTATCTTTTGAAATAGGATCCTATTGGAAGCTTAGGGGGTACTACGGTGCATTTATTATATAGTTAGCACCAAATAGGTTATAGTTGATTAAACCATTATAATATCTTGTAATTAAGTTATTTGATTTTTTGAAAAGATGTTATTAAAGATTGAAACTTTAGTAATAACCTTAGACTCACATTTATGTATAATCTTTTGAAGTTAAGGAATCATTATTCTATTATTATTATTTTTTTTATATAGTGTTTTAGCATTTTAATTCACACCTTTTAGTGTGATAAGAAATAAGTTAAGGAATCATTATTCTATTACTATTTATTGTTATTATATAATGTGTTAGAATTTTAATTGTGACACAATATGGAATGTGTATGGTAGAACCTATTCTTTGAAAATTAAAAGTGAAAACTCTCTATAACGAAAACTAATGTAATCTAAACAATATGTATTTTCTATTTACAATCTGTACAAACTAAAGGTGACATTAAGCATGCAATACAAACAAAAAATTAGAAATTGACCAACACAAGTACACATAAGGGTAGGAATGGTTTAAACAACACAAAAGACTCGATAAGTTAGAAGAGGAGAATGACATACAAAGCTATTAGACCAACTTCACCAAGATTTGCAATACAAAGCCTGAAATTAATAGTAAAATTACTTCATTTAAATCCATGTGCATACACATATGATACGACATTCTAAGCTAATCACAATAATTGTATTCAAAGCTACAACAACTAACTTAACAACTACTGTAATGCAAAGCTTCCACTAATAGTTAAGAAATCTTCAACCCATAAAAGCATAATAACCCACAAAATATTTCAACAAAAAATTGAGCGACAAAATAAGCATACAAAATTCTATTGAATGATACCGAATGATCCAATATAAATCCCCAGAGCACTTATTTATAATATTTAACAATGCTTTGCATGAAAATAAATAAAAAAGCTAATTGCAACCTCTACACTAAGAATATTCACTTGCATGCAAAGCAAGCTTTTTTCCACAAATTCTAAATACTAAAGTTTAGGCAATCTTTAGTTAAATCCTGATAAGGGTAACTATCAAGCTTAAAATAGATTTTTGAGAATGTTTCCTTAAAATATTTATTTAATGAATAGCCACTAAAATAGACTTGTGATGAAAAAAACTAGAAAATAATGGTGCAAAAAAGTAGAGTAGGAAGTGGAAAAATTGAAAATACAAATGAAGTAGGAGAAAACGAAATTGATCTATTAGCAACAATGTGTGGAGATGTAGCAGAATTGGAGATGACTATGATTGGTAGAGTGATGGAAAGGAAGCTCTCCAGGGTGGAATTGAAAAATTGGATCAAAGCAAATTGGAGGGGGGAACCTGTGATCAATTTTATGCCCAGAGGTTTCTTTGTCAGAGTCTTTGCAATAGAGGAGGAAAGGAACAAAATATCGGAGACCAAATGGAAATATGGAAAACTACACATATATCAGCAGGCATGGGTTTTGAATTTCAACCCAACAAAAATGAAACCAACAGAAGGCCCAATATGCATAAGGCTTTACAATCTGCCTTTTGAATATTGGTCAGGAGAAAGCCTCGTGAAGATCAAAGACGCAATTGAAAAAACCCTAGAAGTAGACCTACAAAATGGCGAATCATTAGTATATGCATGAACAAGACTGCTAACGATCCAAGAAACCCCAAATATGGTAAAATTATGGATGAAGGCAAGCATTTGGGAGTTTTTGTTTTTATTGCATAAAATGTAAGAGAAGGAATCACTAGGAGGATTGTTGATGATTTCCCAAAAGACCAAAAGAAAAGGAGCAAATTTGGAGATAAAAAGTGTCGATTCAAAATCAAGGAATTGAAAGTGCGGAGGAATTGGGAAAAAATAAAAAAGTGGAAGAAGATAAAGGGCGGGAACAAGATATGGAAACACCCTCAAAGATCCGAAAGCCTTTAGTGATAGCCCATATGCAACACCAAATAAAAATGGAGGAAAGGTGCGGATAGAGAAGGACAGAGAAGAAATGGAACAAGATTCAAAGAACGGATAATCGGAAGAAGACAAAATGGACATCATTGATCCCAAGGGCATAAGATAGTCAACCTCAAAAAACCTTAACTAGAACCAGCCTATAAACAAAAAATCGGGAAGAAAGAAAAATAAGCAGAAAAGGGAAGAAATGGAAAAGGAACAAGGATTGTCAAAAATAAAAGAATACATGTTGAGGTCTAAGGGAGGAGTCCCCTCCCTTAGAGAGCCATGAAGATAACAACATGGAATGTTAGAGGCCTCAATGCACCTCACAAGAGGCTCTTAATAAAGCACCACATAGAAATAATGATGGCTGATATAGTAATGCTATAGGAGACAAAGCTAAGTGCAAGGGAGGCCAAACTGTTCATAACTCATTGCCGAGGATGGATTGGTTTCCACTTGGAAGTGAATGAGATTGATGGAGGACTAATAACACTATGGAACCCAAGGACAGTGTTAGTGAAAGAAAGCAGGATGGAGACGAAGTGGATCTCATGTAAGGTATGTGACAATAACTCAGACTTAGACTTCCTTTTGTTTAACATTTATGGTCTGATAAAAATAGAAGAAAAATGAAGGCTATGGAACATTTTAACCACACATCTAAGGCAAAAAACGAGGGAAATAATAGTTATAGGAGGTGACTTCAATGCCATAATGAGCCTTCAGGAAAAGAGTGGAGGCTTCACACAAGAATTGGTGGCTTTGAAATATTTTAAGAAATTTGTAACAAACAATAGGCTTATTGATGTGGAAGCGAACAATGGGAAATATACTTGGACAAATAGAAGAATTGGTTTCTCAAACATCTTCGAAAGGCTTGATAGGTTTATGTTGTCCCAAAACTAGATGGACTCAATTGCTATATGGGAAGCAAAGATTTTACCACATGCTGGTTCAAACCATTATCTTGTAGAAATATCTGTACATGTGGACGAATCGTCAACCAAAAGTAGCTTCAAGTTCATAAAAATGTGGCTAAGGAGGAATGAACTAATTAATCTAATGGAAGAATGGTGGAAGGTTGCACCCATTAAAAATGACATGAAAAGCTTCATGTTTATGGAAAGACTGAACTTCCTTAAGCAAAATATTAAAGAATGGAATAAAAATTCATTCAAAAACATCTTTAAGGAGAAGGAAAGAATAGAAAACAAACTCCAAATTTTGGACTAGAAGATAATCCAACATGGAATGTGCAAAAACTATTACTTGGAAGAAAAGAAGCTACTGGCAGAACATGAAGAAATATTAGCAAGAGAAGAAATATACTAGAGAAGCAAATCACAAGAAGTGTGTCTGATAGAAGGGGATAAAAATGCAAAATATTTTCACAATACAACAAAATTCAAAAAGTTGCAAAAAATAATAGAATCAATCCAATCCACAATAGGAGAAACACTAGAAACAAGAAAGGAAATAAAAAATGAAGCAATTAGATATTTTGAAGAGTTGTTGGCACTAGAAAACATCGCAGATCCAATTAGTACAAAAGATTTGATAACGAACATTCTCATGCTGATAACGCAAGAAGATAACAAAGAAATAATGGCACCCTTTACCCAGGAGGAAATTAGGAAAGCCACATTCATGCTTCACCCAGATAAAGCACTGGTACTAGATGGATTTTCTGCCCTCTTCTACCAAAAATGTTGGCACTTCATTGGAAAAGAGGTGTGGGAGATTGTGGAGGATTATAGAAAGAAGATAAAATTTGTAAAAAGCATCAATAATACACTGATTGCACTAATACTGAGGAAACAAGATATCTCATCTTATGTGGACTCCAAACCGATATCACTATGCAATACAATATACAAAATAATTGCCAAGACAATGGCAAACCGACTCAAAAAGCTCTTGCCTTGCATCATCTCTCTAGTGTAGAGTGGTTTCACATTGGAAAGAGAGACAATGGAAGGGACAATAATAGAAAATGAGACAATTCATTCAATTGAAGGCTATTATTGAAGATAATGGAAAATTCTAGTTTCAGTAAATAATGGCTGGAATGGATATATATGGTTGAACAACAATAGCGAGATTTTCGGTACTGGTCAATGGTATGCCTTGTGGATTTTTTGAAAGCTCAAGAGGTGTACGTCAAGGGAATCCCTTATCCCCATACTTATTTGTAATAATGGTAGAAGTATTGAGCAGATTGATAAAAATAAGGAAGGAGGAAGAGGATTGGAAAGGCATATTTGCAGCAGGAGGGACGGAAAGATTAACACATCAACAAATTGTTGATGATATAGTTTTATATGGTGAGTCAAATCTTGAAGAGGCGGAGGTAATAAAAGGAGTAGTTAAACAATATCAAGCATATCAGGGCAGCTCATCAATATAAAGAAATCAATGATATTCTTCTTCCATACAAAGAGATTTATGCAGCGAAGGATAGCACAAAAACTGGGATTTAACATTGGTGAACTCCCTAGTAATTATCTAGGTGCTCCATTGTTTAAAGGCACAATCAAAACGAACTTATGGAAAAATAAGGTTGAAGCATGTGAGAATAAAGCTCAATCATGGAAGGGGAGATGGTTAACATTGGCTGGAAGAATAGTGATGATCAAAGCAGTGTTAGCTGCAATCCCCATACATATGCTATCATGTATGAGACTGACTAAGAAGGCTGAACAAAATTTCAATAGTATTATAAAGAAGTTTTTGTGGGACGGTTCCAATGACATAAAGAGGCTCCCATTAATAAATTGGGATAAAGTAAGGGAAAATATAAAGGAGGAAGGTGCGAGAATAAGAGAATTAGATGTGCAAAATAAGGTCTTAGGGGAAAAATTGGTGTGGAGAATGTATACACATCCAGACGCATTATGGAGTAAGGTATTACAGAATAAATACTTGGACATTGATGAGGCGAGTAGAATATTAATAGTAGCAAATATTGATGTCGGATCCCATATCTGAAGATTTATCTAGGAATGCAAACCAATGCAAACAAATGATAACAGAGCATCTCACATGCCAGATAAATGATGGAAGGTCTGTGCTATTTTGGACAGACTCATGGAACGAGCATAGGCCACTTGTGGAAATTGAAACGTTGGGGGAATGTCACACCATTTCAAAGAACCACAGAGAGACTAAATTCGTAGACTATTTTTCAAATGGGAATTCACTCAAAGAGCTCGAATGGAATTGGGAAATCATAGATAACTTGAGACTCGAGGAACAAACGGAGGAAGAACTTAGAAATAACTAACTCAAAGGAAAATTGTGTGGAATGCAAGTCCAAATACTATAATTTGGTGCATAGAAAAATCAGGATAGACATTATCAAATTAGGATATCAAATACAAAAGGAAAGATAGATATGCCCCCAATGGCCATATCACCTGTGTTGGAATCAGTTGGTGCTTTCAAAGGCGGGAGCATTTGCATGGACGAAAATACATAAGAGGATACTTGCTAGAGATTAACTTCACATTGTAGGAACTATAGGACCTAATTGATGTACAATGTGCAAAAGAAATGAGGAAATGACAGACCACCTCTTATTAAATTTTGAATTTACCTCTAGTTGTTGGGATTGGTTGAGCAACAAAATGGATGGTACAGGGTGAGGCATAATGAGTTGAAATCGTTCTTTCTAAGTTGGTCCAGAATTAAAACAAATGCCTTTTGGGCAGGTTTATGGGTGATTGACCCATCATTACTAATTTGATAGATATGGAAAGAAAGAAACAAAAGAATATTCAATGGAAAGGAGTGTTAAATAGAGCAGGTCTTGAAGAAAATAGAAGTAGGTATAATTGAGGTTGCCAACAAAAGAATCACAAAGTGTCCAAAATAGGAGTTCAAGTTGTGGGATGAAAGGATGATTGAAACAGTGGGAAGGATTGAGATACCCAAACAATGGACCAACAATAACTGTCAGCAATAGAGCATAAAGAAGAAGTGCTAAATGGATAACCCCACTGAAAGGTTGTTTGAAACTCAACTTTGATGGCGCCTAGAAAGGAAATCCGAGAAAATTTGGGGCGGGGTGTATAATTAGAAACCATGAAGGAACTTAATTTGGGCATTAACAAAAAACTAAGAGAAGGAACAAACAACAAAGCAAAAATTGCAGCCCTTGCAACTAGTTTGAAATTATGCATAACAAAAGGGATCTACAATGTGGAAATAGAGGGGGACTCACAGATCTGCATAAATGCTATCAAAAAGAGAGAAAAAAAATGGAAAGTTGCAAGGGTGGATCAAGGTTATTTGGGCAAGGCTAACAAAGCTAGAAGATTTTACAATTAAACATGTGTATATGGAGGAAAATAAAGTGGCGGACCTCTTGACAAATCATGCAATAGAAGGTGAAGAAGAGGTGCAAATAACATCCACACCATGCACATGGAATGGCCTCAAAGAGATACTACAACAAGAACATGTAGACTAAAGGCAGAGTTCACAAGGAAGTAAGTGTACTGGAAAGAAGATAAAGACAGAAGGAGAAAAACAAGTAGTGTTGTATCTATAAATAGGACAATGTGGGATTCAGTCCCAAATGGGATAAGATACAGGGGATCCCCCTTGGAATAGGCAAATGAAATTTATGTTTGAAAAACATGCAAGAAAATCGAAATGATATTGAGGCAAACAAAAATCAAAATGGATACCAAACATCAATGACTGAGCAAACGACAACGCCTCCCCATGAAAAAAATCATGCACAAATTGTTGCACGAAGTAGACTAGATGGGATACGCAAATCAAACATTGGGATTTTCTTGTACTGAGCAAACCAGAAGGAGCTGTCAGGAAAGGATAAAATCAATGCATGGGAAAGAAGAGAAGCAAACCACAAAATGGCAGCAAGAGGAATCACAGAGGTAGTATGTGAGTGCAAGACTGAAGAGAAGAATGAGAAGATTTCCCAACTCTTCAATGTCTAGGAGGAGGAATTGGTTCAAGCGATACTGAAGGTTGTTGGTGAAGAATGATGTAGGGGCGGACATGTGCATGATAGCTTGGTTTACGAACTGTTCTTCACCAATCTGGTTCAAGGAACGAGTTGGAAAACACAAGCAGAGGTTATAGCCAAGCACCTTTTCACTTCAGAGCAGAGGCAACAAGCAAAGATCACAATCGCAAGGATCATAATTCTGCCAACAAGTGGGCTCATAGGGATTATTTGATGCAAAAAATACCAACAATAAGAAATTTGTTACTACCAAAGAACTGTGACTATTCAAGGAAGGCATGGACATTAAAAATATGGAGGCTTTCTTGCATTATGTAAGCAAAAATGGTGATCTACTTTCTCTCACACAAACTATTCGGGCAGTGGAGCTAGCTGAAGGATCGTATACCTTGATGTACTAGGAACCATGGTTGCTTGAAATCTAATCTTAGAAAGAGTATGTAAGAACCCCTTCCCAATCTGACCTAAATTTTTCAGTTTAGGTTGTTTGACATTTTGTCAAGCACTTGGCATGCGACTAAAGTGTTCTGATTTTTTAAGTGTTTGCTTGGAGTTTTGATGAGATGTTTGATGCTTTCAGTTTGATATTTGTAAAACTTGCATATACTATAAAATAGGACTCTTATTTCTCCAAATAAATGAGGATATACAATAAGATTCAGAACAGAGACAAATCTGATATAAAAATCAGAACTGAATATTAAAATGAAATTCATAAAACACAGTGTTACCCGGGGACGCGTCCCTTGGTCTAAACCTTGCCTTCCCCGTCCCGGAAACGGCCAAGGGGACAGCAACAATGTACCATGTTCTTTTTATTTTGATTTTCTTATCGTAATTGAAAAAAAACTATATTGGCAATGAATTCTTAACATAAATGTTATATGCTAAGTTTCTATAATGTATATATGCATGCTTTATCCATGTTTTCATATGAATATTTAATGTTTCCTTATATATTTTAAATTTTTCTATATTTTATATAGCCGTCCCCTGCCGTCCCTAAATTTGGCCTGAAAAATCGGAAACTTGGGGACTCGTTCCGCCGTCCCCTGCCGTCCCCGTCCCGGAAACTTGGGGTAACACTGTATTAAAACATTATCCTCATGCACATTACAATCATACCCGGATGGAAAGATGAAGTCTCAACACCAAAATATGGAATATGGTGCTATTTGAGCAATGATGAAGGTGACTTTCCAAAGGTGGAAGGTACGGTTTCTCCCAAGAAGGAAAAATATGCAATGAATCTTTGAAAGGAGCTGCAATAACACGCTGAAATTCAGATCTGCACTTTCCCTTTTAAACCCTAGGTGCAAAATAATGAAATCCTTCAAAATATGCAATACCCATGTCACCAAAATCATATACAATTCAGGAAATATTAAATCTGCAACTTTTTCCACCAAACAAGGGTTGCTAAAACCCTAAAACCTTCAAATAAAATTCTGATCAGAAAATATTCATTCAAACCCTAACCAGAATTGATGCCAAATGAAGATCTTAAAACCCTAGACACCTTATTTGTCACTTTTCCTTCAAAATCTGCAAACCCACTTCAGATTTTTGATTGTCAAGTCCTTCAAAATAATTTTCAGACCTAGCCGTCCAAGTATGAGATGAAACCTGCAACTAAATGCCAGCTGGTAGCTCCAAACAACCTCAAAATTCACCAAAATAGGGTCATAAACCCTAGCGGCCAGCTCCATAAATTTTATCAAACATTATTAAACCCTAGCCATTCAATATACCATGAAGATATGACCATTCAATGTCCAGATCTGCAACAATAAGTCTTCAACCTGCAAATAAACTTCAAACCCTAGCTGCCAAGTTTGTATGAGAAATCTGCAATTAAACTCCACCTTGTAGCTCCAAATTCACCATAAACCTATAGATATGCTCAATGATGAACCCTAGATGGATCCACCTCTCAATGTGGAGTTGGGTTTTTGTCCAATCCACTTATTCCTCTAAGGGTTTTCATCCTCAAAAGGGCTGAACCTACAATACACAAGCTTTCCAATTTTCTCCTATAGAAAATACCAAAACCAAGATGCCCAAATGCCTTGCTTTCATCTCTTTTTAAAGGCTCAATTGATTCTTCTAGAAGAATCCAAAATAACCTCCTCAAATCTTCTAGAAGCACACTTTATTTAATAAAGTGACTTTATATTATTTATTATTTATTATTTGTCACTTTAATTAAATTAATTAAAATAAAGTTGTCTTTATGATTTCATTTATTTAGATTTTATAAAGAATTAATTTAATATTTTCCCCTTGTAACTCCATTATTTAGCTTGTGGGAATAAAATAAGCTAAATATAAATATCTACCATTACTCAGAAAATGGGGACATTATAGTCCTCCCTTCCCAAGATTGCTTGTCCTCAAGCAATCGATACCTGAATACCAAACACTAGCTTCCAGGATCCCATAACAATCTCAAAAATCTGCAAACTCTATTATCTAAATCACTATGCTTCAAAGGGTTTGCGAATAATATTACCTTATCTCTCATGGATAGTAGTGCAATAATTCTCAACATGCAGTCAAAAAACTCATCATCACATACCTTAGTCTTCACAGAAGATTGTTGCGCTACTCTAATTATCATGTTTCGCAAATCCTCATAAGGATGATGACTCATGATTGGAGGTGAAAACATCATGCAACATGTCAAGCCATCTACCTCATCATGCACATTAGATACCCAAACAAAATTTTCATACCTCTTCTCTTATTCACACACATGTGCATGTTCTTCTTGCTTCCTCATCTCAAGAGGCTCATCCCTTGTATGCTCCATCTCTATCTCTTCTTCCCTTGGAAGAATTAGTGATCGAAGATAGGCTTCTCTTCGTTGTCTTGATTGATCTATTTGATTGCAGCGTTCCTTGATTCCTTGTAGATGATGTTTTGCTTGGGCAGCCAAAACTTTGTCTTCCTAGCTTTTTGTAACCATCCATCACACATATCTTGTGTCCTTTTAGCATCCTCCATGGTATGAATAAAATTTTGAATAGTCAAAGTGTGGTTCGTACCACCATTATATTCTTTATGAGTTGTCGTTCCTTCTTTGGGAGCTGCGATTCCTTGCACAACAACAAATTGAAAGATAATAACTAGTGCAGATTTCTGGAGCCAGTCATAGCCTTAACAGAGGTGCCATTTGAATTAAAGAAGGCGTTGGAAGTCTATTGGGAGTGCGGAAACTCCAAAAAGGAAACGTCCAAATTATGGTGATATTTAGAGTCCCTTATGCCAGCTGTAGACTTTGTTATTTGTTCTAAGGGAGCCGTGCCAGGCTGAGTGAGGAATAAAGGTGGAACGTGGGGAAGATAAAGAGGCAGTCACAGGTTCTGAGCAGTTAATTTTATGAAGAGGATTCATTATATTCAGCCATAAAGAAGATCACAATTTATTATCTGATTGAAAGTGGATTTTGAACATTCATATCAGTTGCATGTCTATACAAAATACATTCGTTTGTTTAGCTGCAAAGCTATTCCCAGGTCAGCCACATTTTATTTAGTTTTTATCTATATATGCTATTAAATTCAGTTCACCTGGAAGCTTTATCAGATACATAATTTGGTGTGCATTCATGCAATTCCTGTGTATATTTCCAGAATGAAAAAAAAATGTTAACAGCAGATTCATAGTGACTGACTTATGTGTAAATTCCTGAATTCTTGAGGATAGTTGATGTATTGATATTGGACATGATATGGCAACATTATCTGTGAATTTGGATAGTAAAATTACCATTTTAAATTACTGTTGTTCATAAACAAACTCAGTTCAATCTTCCGTCAATTGTTTGACAAAATGCTTAATGGTACAAGTCGGTGAAAGTAGAAGATTTATATATGCGAAATGGGTTCAGGACTTTACAATAGTGTGGTTGAGAGGCAATTGAATTATAGCAGCCACACACTAAATTCAAAGTATTTAAAAATAAATAGACAAAAGAATTACCTCACAATAAATAAATTGTAGAAATGGATGCAAGGCAAATCTGTTACATCCCCTTTATCATGAACATGTTTATGACAATGAAATTATGGTCATTATGTTAGTTCCAAGTAACTGCTTTTCATGAGAATGTGAAATTGTGGAAAGAATAATTGTATATATGTCGTAATTTCAAATGAGAATGGTTTTCTTATATATGCGAGTGGTTTACCTATGCATGTAAAAATGAATGTGTTCATGAGATTATATGTTGAGAACGATCTAACCATAATTCTTGTCAATGGATGCAGGTTTGTCGACGCCATGAGAGGAAGGGAAATATCATCAGGGAGAGGACGTGGTTAACAATGGATCAATTTTATCATCAAACCTAGAGTCAGTGCAAGCCAGTTGTGTTGACGTCATGACTTTGGCCAAAAGTAATTTAATATAATTGTTGTTAGCAAGTCAATTTAAAAAATATATATCTATCAATAATCACCTCTAAAGGAGTTTGCAAATGATTAATAAATATTAAATTAATAATAATAGTTATAGCTTTAATGCCTTTGAGCTAAGTATGAAAATATATTTGAAAAGCATGGAAATAAAAAATAAATTAGTTAATGTGGTGAGTCGTCGGCGGTAATCTTCCCGTCATCCCTCTTTCGAGCCTCTGGAAGAAATGATTGAGAGGGAAGCCAAGAAGCCTCTGGGGTTCTTGAAATCTGGGATAGGAGGTTCTTTTGGGGGGGCTCTTTTTATTTATTTTTCAGGAGGGGAGTATCATTCATTCCTTCTCTTTTCTCTCTCAATTCAGATTTAGATTTTAATCTCCTGCATCTGCCAAAGTATCTCTCCATATTTTTATCAGACATTAATCCCTAGAGTTGGCCTAGGCTCTTTGGATTTACATTCAAAGCTCGTCAGTTTTTACTATCGCTCCTATCACTCTTTCAATCTCAACCTGGTGGAATCTTGCTTGTGATAATTCTTAATTCTTCTTTTCCTTAATAAAAAATCAGGTGGTAGTGGTCTCGATTTTCTATTGGCAAGTTCTGGAAGAGTGCAAATAAAGCTCAGGTCTTCAACATCTTCGCCGGAAAAATCTAGAGCAGAGTTAATCGAATTAAGGAGTAGTTTATTCTTCCAGGTACATAAGGAAGCCTTTCTAAATTGATATTTCGTAGTTTTCAAATAGTTACTCATTTAAATTTGAAGTGAATCAATGAATTCCATCATCACGAGGAAAGTATAAAGAAATCATTTGAATGCTTGGTCTCTGAATTGAATCAAGGAAAGATTCTCTCTCTCATGTTGGATTTTCAATGGCTAATAATTCTTGAATCGAAATGCTCTCTTTATTTGTTTTTTGAATCTGAATGCTTGGCCGAACTCTCTCCAAAAATACATTTCGATCTTGACTAGCCGTATATATATATATATATATATATATATATATATATATTTATTCTATTGCACTACCCTCTTCATTGTGGGTTGAAGTCGAGCAACTATTTCTTCCTTCTCTCTTAGTCCTTATTTGAAGAATAAATGTCAATTATCAAAGATCTTTAAAAGTGAACCAATCACTCTCAGTGAACGATCTGAATAGCAGATTCAATTTTAAAAGAGGTGAAAAGATTTAGAATCGAATCTCTCTCCCTCTGTTTATGCTAAGAGATAATAGCTTAACATTAAATTAAAAGAGGGAATTATGGAATCTTGATAATGTATAAGTAAACCTTGAATCTCTGATTCTATTTAAACATTAAATAATCAGCTTATCAATAAAATATGAAGAAGGAATTGGAATCATGTTAAAGAAATTTAAACCTTGAACCAAGTGATATAAATTGAGTATTGGAAATATAAAATCCTATGGTTAAGATTTAACCTTGATCTAAGGGAAAAATGATAACCAAACCTGATATAGTAAAATTAGACCTTGAGATAAGTATTATCATGTTGAGCAAGGGTGAGAGTGTTGATGGCACAGTGTTGATGTTGTAGCTTCGGGCTACATACTTCCGCCTTAATTGTTGGACAATAAATTCATATAGCCTAACGGCTATTCATTTATTTAAAGTGAAGAGGCGCTCCACTTGGCAACACAATATAATATTTAATTATTGTGAATAATTAAATGAGGCCGACTTAAAGAAATAATATTTAATATTTGCTAAATCTTTATGAGGCTGACCTACATGAAGAGTCACATTATTTTGTATTTATACAAGGTGGAGTTTGCTCATTTCATCATCAAGTTCATTCATCATATTCACATTCCTAGAAGAAGTTCGCACTTGTGCAGCAAATCATCATCTTGAGCAGCAGATCATTATCTTGTGACAACAGATTGATTTCAAGGAGAAACATATTCATATTGTATCTTCACATCTAGGAGAGGTGCTATTATTCATTGTATCAAATTCGGCCTTGTGTTGGGCCTGAGTTGTAAGCAGATTTCTGCTCTTATTCCTGAATATATAAGCAATATATTTGATGGGTTTTTCCCCTCAAGTTGGAGGGTTTTCCCAGGGTATCTTGTGGTGTTCATTGTCTTATGTGCTGCAATTTTTGTTTATTGTATTTTTGATCCTAAAACTAACATTGTATCAGAGCGGGTTTAAAGAAGATTGTGATCAGATTTACATAAGCAGTCCTTCCATCCACTCGTGTTCTCATCTTCTAGCATTTATCTCATCCTCACAATGGTGAACGGGCTCAAGATCAAAGATAGGCTTGAAGGTGCTTCCAACTTCACCTCTTGGAAGTTTAGAGTGATGCTTGCATTGGAAGAAATGAGCTTGCTGAGTTCGTGGAGGGCGAAGTTCCTGAACCTTCCAATGAAGATGTGAAGCCACAATGGAAGAAGAATGGCACTAAGGCAAAAAAACATTTGGTTGATTCCGTGAAGGACCACCTTGTGCCAATTATCTCCAAGTTGAAGACAGCAAGAGAAATGTTCAAAACCTTGGAGGAAATGTATGAGTTCAATAACACAAGCAAAGCTCTTTCCTTGAAGCAATAGCTTCATCATGTCAAGATGACGAAAGGAGATTTTGTCATGTCCTTCATGAAGATCACTGAATTGAGAGATCAACTCTCTACCATTGGACATATGGTTGATGATAAGGATTTGGCCATGTTGGCTCTTAATGGTCTTCCTAAATCTTAGGAACCATATATCCAAGGCATTAGTGCGAGATCAAAGCTACCTAAGTTTGATCGCTCAAGAGCAGATTGCATTCAAGAGGAATCAAGATTAGCAACAAGAGGCAATGGGCAAAGTTGTACCAATGAGTAAATTCATGTACTTGCCACTCAATCTTTGAAGAAGAGAGGAAGAGAAGGAAAGAAAGGCTACTTCAAAAGGAATAAAGATAGATGATTTGATGGTGCTCCTGCATCTAAGAAGAAGAAGGATCTATCCCACATACAATGCTTCAGATTTGACAAGTTTGGTCACTATGCAAAGGATTGCCCAACTAGACCAAAACAGCATGCTTCAATTGCGGATGTGGGTGAGATCTCTACTCAAAAGGATTCAAGTGAATTTCTATTCTATTCTGCCTTATGAAGCAATGTTCCAACAGATAGCAACACTTGGTTGATTGATAGTGGCGCCTCTCGTCACATTATTGGATTTAGAGAACATCTTTCAGATTTGGTGATGAGAGATACAAGTGTCCAAGTCATAATTGGAGATGATGCATGTTATTCAGTGAAAGGTGTTGGGACCTCCACTCTTCACTTAGATTCCGACATTACCTTGCAGTTGAGTGATTTACTATTTGTACCAGGCATCAAGCGGAACCTCATCTCTATTTCAGCCTTGGAGGACAAGGGATATCAAGTTGCATTCTCCGAAGGTAAAGTTCTTGCATGGCCGAAGAACTCTAGCATCAAGTCAGCCCGAGTGATTGGTGTTTGGAAAAAATGTCTCCATAGACTTTCCACTCGTCCACTACAGGCTTAGTTGCATGATACATCAAGTTCGTGTGAGCTTTGGCATATAAGACTTGCTCACATTCACTTCCAAGCGCTTCCAACCATGGAGCGGATGGTCACCGACATTCCTAAACTCAGCCAAGAGCATGAAGGTACTTGTCCTGGATGCGCATTAGATAAAAATACTAAAAGACCCTTTCATAGTAGTGAAAGTAGATCTAAAAGCATTCTAGATCTTGTTCATTCTGATTTGTGTGGTCCAATGTTTGTTGCTTCCTGGAGTGGTTTCTTGTATTATGTAATTTTCATTGATGACTACTCTAGAAATACTAAAGAATTTGAGGAAGTACTTGAGAAATTCAAGGAATTTAAAGCTCAAGTAGAGAACTTGTCCAAGAAGAGGATCAAAGTTCTGAGATCCGACAACGGAGGAGAATACATCTCTAGAATCTTTCGTAAATTTTGTGTTGAAGCAGGAATTAAGAGGGAGTTTTGTGTTCCCTACAATCCACAACAAAATGGTGTAGCAGAAAGGAAGAACAGATCTATTGTAGAAGGAGCTAAGGCCATGATTCATGATCAGGATCTACAAATCTTCCTTTGGGCTGAAGCCTCTAGGACAGTTGTGTATGTTCTGAATCGGAGCCCTCATAGTATCTTGGAGAACATGAATCCTAAAGAATCTTTCACAGGTGTGAAACCTGGAGTCAGCCATTTGAGAATATTTGGTTGTCTTGTGTATGTTCATGTCCCTAAAGATAAAAGGACAAAGTTGGAACCAGTGGGCTACAGTGAGTCTTCAAAAGCCTACATGATTTACATTCCAGGTCAGAAACTGATAGAGATCAGTAGGGATGTTACATTTGAAGAAGATGTTGCATTCAAGAGATCTAAAGGCTCTCACATGGAGATAGAAAATGAAGACGAAGATTCTCCTCAGGACATGGAAGTTGACCATACTCCTGAGATTCAGAGGGAGGCTACTGATCCAAAAGAAGATGATGATCCAGTTGAGCCTTTGGAACCTACTTATGGGCCTACCAACATTGTTATTGGTAGAAAGAGACCTCTATGGGCTAGGCAAACAATGTAGGAGGCAAAAAAATTTGCAGCCCCTAGAGGAACATTCAGAGAAAGAAAAAGACCTTAGAAGTATTCAAGCTATGTTGCATTGATGAGTCAAATGATTGAATCTGAGTCTTCCAGTGTTGAGGAAGTTTCAAGTCAGCAAGTATGGAAAGATGCTATGGCTAAAGATTATCAATCTATCCTCAAGAACGATGTTTGGGACATTGTACCTAGACCAGAAGGCAAATCTGTCGTATCTTCTAAGTGGCTTTTCAAGATCAAGCATGCGGCTAATGGAAGCATTGAGAAGTACAAGGCTAAATTTGTGGCTAGAGGATTCTCTCAGAAAGAGGGAATAGACTGAGGAAACCTTTGCTCCAGTTGCTCGTTATACTTCCATCAGAACTATCATTGCCATTGCAGCAACTAAAGGATGGAAGTTACACCAAATGGACGTGAAGAAAACATTTCTAAATGGTGTAATTGAAGAAATATACATTGAGCAACTTGATGTCTTTGAAGTTCATGGGAAGGATTCCCATGTTTGCAGATTGAAGAAGGCTTTGTATGGCCTTAAGCAGGCTCCTCGTGCTTGGTATGAGAGGATTGATCGATACTTGCTGAGCTTGGGCTTCTCCAAGAATGATGTTGATTCAAACCTGTACTTCAAGGTAATTGATGGTGAAGCATTGATCTTGGTTCTTTATGTTGATGATCTATTTCTTACTAGAGAAGAACACCTCATTATCAAATTCAAGAAGGAGTTGGCTTTTGAATTTGAAATGAAGGATCTTAAGTACATGCATTACTTCCTTGATTTAGAAGTATGGCAAAGGCCTAATGTGATCATTCTAAGTAAAGGGAAGTATACAATAGACATATTGAAGAGATTTGGTTTGATGGATTGCAAATCCATGTCTACACCTATGGAAACCAGTTTTTAGAAGTTTAAAGAGGCTACAGCTAGTTCAGATTTGGTGGATCCCACTATGTACAAGCAGTTGATTGGATCATTGATGTATCTAGTCAATACTAGACCAGATATATGCTATGCAGTGAGTGCACTTAGCCAGTTCATGTGTGAACCAAGGCAAATACAACTAGTTGCAGCAAAGCATATCCTGAGATACTTGCATGGCACAGTTGGGTATGGCTTGAGATATTCTCTTGATGTGGACTTGAAGCTGCATGGTTATACTGATTCTGATTGGGCAGGGTGTGTTGCTGATTGAAAGAGCACCTCTGGATGTTGTTTCAGTTTGGGGTCTGCGATGATCTCCTAGTGTAGCAAGAAGCAGTCCTTAGTGGCACTGAGCACTGCAGAGGCCGAGTACATTGCAGCATGTGTGGCAGCTCGAGAAGTAGTGTGGCTTCGAAAGCTACTTGCAGGATTGTTTGGACAATCATTGGATCCAACTATCATTCATTGTGATAGTCAAAGTTGTGTGAAGTTTTTTGTCAATCCAATGTTTCATGACAAAACCAAACATGTTGAGATCAAATACCACTATATCAAAGATATGGTATTGAGGAAAGCAATTCAATTGAGATACATTAGCACTGATGAGCAGACGACCGACATTCTCACCAAGCCCCTCTCTAGAGTAAAGTTTGTGTACTTTTGTGACAAGCTTGGAATTGTGGAGAATGAAGCCCTAGCTGAGAGGGATACTCAACTTCAGTGATCTTCTGTGATTTGCTTTAATGCATATTTTTCTGTTAGAGAAATTTGAGGTGTAAGCCCTTGTTTCCACCCTCTGGGAGTAGCCATGGTGGATGTCATGTTCAGTGACTCCATGGCAACATCATGTGAGAGAGTTCGTGATGATTTTTCTTTTACTTGTGTTTATTCACCCTCTGGGAGTATCCATGGTGAATGTCATGTGAGATGACATCACGTTGACTGATTCCGTGATGGGCACTTCTGCACATATGCTTTACCATACAAGGGAGTAGCCATGATGGTTGATATCACGATTGAGTGAATCCGTGATGAGCCCCTTCCACATATGGGTGTAGCCATTGTGGGTGTCATGTTGAGAGATTCCATGACAATGTGTATCGAAAGTATTCCTCCCTAGCTAAGAGGGAGTGTTGATGTTGTAGCTTCGGGCTACATACTTCCGCCCTAATTGTTGGACAATAAATTCATATAGCCTAACGGCTATTCATTTATTTATTAAAGTGAAGAGGCACTTCACTTGGCAACACAATATAATATTTAATTATTGTGAATAATTAAATGAGGCCGACTTAAAGAAATAATATTTAATATTTGCTAAATCTTTATGAGGCCGACCTACATGAAGAGTCACATTATTTTGTATTTATACAAGGTGGAGTTTGCTCATTTCATCATCAAGTTCATTCATCATATTCACATTCCTAGAAGAAGTTCGCACTTGTGCAGCAGATCATCATCTTGAGCAACAAATCATTATCTTGTGACAACAAATTGATTTCAAGGAGAAACATATTCATGTTGTATCTTCGCATCTAGGAGAGGTGCTATTATTCATTGTATCAAATTCGGCCTTGTGTTGGGCCTGAGTTGTAAGCAAATTTCTGCTCTTATTCCTAAATATATAAGCGATATATTTGTTGGGTTTTTCCCCTCAAGTTGGAGGGTTTTCCCAGGGTATCTTGTGGTGTTCATTGTCTTATGTGCTACAATTTCTGTTTATTGTATTTCTGATCCTAAAACTAACACACAGGAGTGCCAAAATTACTAAAAATCCTTGGCCAAGGTATGATGTCAGTTAGACATTGGTCAGCTATCATGAACCAGATATACTTTTGGTCAAAATGATACTTCTGGTTAGGAGGGATTGACCAATGGTATAGGTTTCATGACACCAAGCTCAGAATGGCATGATGATAATTTGATCATTGTTGATTACCCTCGTGAAGGGTCGGGTTCTTCAATTGAAGAAACTCGAGAGACCAGTAGATCTTGGTTGGAGGAAAAAGCCCTTGATGATGTTTCCCTTTCTCTCAATGATAAAGTTGTTCAAGTAATTTAGCATGATAATGACGTCACACTGTATTATCTTTCTCTCTCTCATAAATCCAGGTACAAGCATTTGTCAATTTAAGATTATTTGCAATACTGCAATAAATTGTTATTTACTTTTGTTAAAAGTTCATATGTAAAATCTGTAGTTGATTAGTTAGACAGTTATTTGACTCATTCAGCAGAAATGAAAGATTTGAAGTTAGATATTGAATATAAAGAAGTTATTTTTTACCTTCAGTGTGATAATTTGTTATATGGGAACCTTTGATAAATTAATTCATTAGTTACTTGCCGGAGGAAATTTGGCAGTTAGTTTCTCCATTTCTTAAACCATAGGATGACAATTGTATTTACTGCTCTTACTTTATGAAAGCAAGGAAAATTTGGTTATTGTTCTTTTGTATTTTCAGTTATAAGAAATCAGTTAGTTGTTTCCTTTCAGCTGAAATGGAAATTCTAAAAGTTAGTTGAGAAATTGAATATGATGTATTTACTTAAATTGATTTCCTTTCCCATTCAAATTCTAAAGGAAACCTACCATGAAAGCAAGATAGTTAAACTTCAACTGAAACTGGAAGTTGGTTTGCATTTTGTTTTAAACTGTAGAACAAGTAGAGTGTTACAAAATCAACATTGTAATTCTATTTCAGCTCAAATACATTTTAAACTTGTCCTGCATGATCCTTCTTTGAATATAGAAAATCTTCTAATACAAAACTTCCCATTAATGTTATGAAGCTATAAGTGTCTTTTTATAGACTTAGACCCCAGCTATCAAATTTCATTTGATACTTAAGCTTTTAAAAGTGTTATGAAAAGAATCCCTTCACAATGGTGACAAGACAAGAAAACATCCTTACAAGCTTATAGGCATTTCTAACTCAATTTAGAAACCTCTAATATTGTCAAAGATACTTACGGATTGATGTGTTTTATATTTATTCAGCAGTGCCTCCATTCATTATTATACTCATGAAATTTCTAGGACTATAAATTATCCCAAATGGCTTAATAAACTGCTCACACAGTCCTTCCTTTGTCCTAAAACCTTTTTTAGATTAGTCATATTCTTGTATTTAAATCTAATGATAACACTTTTCAAATTAGTATTGAAGAAATACTTGCACCACTAAAACAATCCATCAATTCATTCATTCTTGGCAATGGAAACTTTTACTTAATAGTGATCTTGTTTATTTCTTTCTGGTGTGTACACTACTAGCACTGGATATGATGACAAACTTTCTTTGATTAAATTTTGTAATCAATACATCTCGGACTTGCTTATTCAATTCTTCACTCCCTGATGGACTCATTCTATGAAGATCCTTATTTGTAAAATTAACTCTTGGTATCAAATCCATATGATAATAAATCTTCCTCATAGGTGTCGATCCACTTGGAAACTTACTTGAAACAATCTCCTTATATTATTTCAAGAAATATTTCTTCCCAACTATGGTAGTCACTTCCTCATGCCTCAAAACCATTACTAGAAATTTTGAATATTGAAGAAAATCATAATATGTTGTCTCATTTGAAGGATAAGATTTTAATTTCTGTTCAGTTATCTAAATCTTTTCCTAAAACCATGGACTTCAATTTAAAAGATAAATCTTTTGAATGTCAGCTTGTTGGATTGAGAGGATTCAATTCTTGTTTTTTTGTTAAAAATATGGCCATTTCATAAATATTTCTCTGAGTTTTTTTAAAATATTGATCCTTCTATTCAGATGTTTCTAGCAGAGTACAAGAAGGTGGAAGAAATCGCCTCCTTGCACATTTGGAATGCTAGTTTTGTTCCTATGCTTTTTGAAGACTCTATTTTTCTTGTTGGGTTTAATAAGGTTTATTGCTATCCTTCTATAAATAGGTATTTTCAGGGAAACCCGGGGACGCGTCCCCCCCAAAAAATGCCCCGTACCCATTCCGGGACGTCCCGGGTACTGGGGGACGGCAGGGGACCATCCCTCTTTTTGCATAAATCCCGGGAAACGTCCCGGGGACGGCAAGGGACGCCTAAGCCGTCCCCCAACCATCCCCCAGCGGTCCCCCACGTCAAAGCATGTTTTAAAAATAAAATATATATATAATAGGTTTCAGTTTTTTGGTTTTTGAGTTGTTCGTTTAAATTATTTTCATATATCTTTCACAATATTTGGAACACTCAAAAGAAAAATATTTGATGCTCTATTAGAGATATATAAAATTAACAAAAATTTATTCCAAAAGTGTGTAAACTTGAATTTATTTGCTTGCTGTTCACTAACAGGTTTTAGAGACAAAGACTTAGGATTTTGACCTTTTTAAACAGTTCTTCACAATTGGAAATAGGCTGAATATTAAGGCAAATTGATGCCCAAAACTCCTTGAGTGCAACAATTTGTGAGCTGGAAATAACCTTATGTGACCTTATGTAATTTGATATAAGTTTATAAAGTATAACTTGGAGGTTGTATTATGATTCATGTATGTTAATTCTGAATTTTCAATGTGTATTGAGTATTGACAAAGAATATTGAACACAAATGCTATATGTTAAGGTTCTATAACGTATATTATGTATGCTTTATCCATGTTTTCAAATGAATATTTTAAATTTTCCCTATATTTTATATAGCCGTCCCCTGCCATCCCTAATTTTGACCTCAAAAATCGGAAACTTGGGGACTCGTCCCGCTGTCCCCTGCCGTCCCCGTCCCGGAAACTTGGGGTAACCTTGGGTATTTTTCTTCCCCTGTGGAGAATAAAATCAATTTAGCTAAGGATTTGTCAAATTCTAATGAACCTCTCTCTCCAATCCCTATCATCTCTTTTGTGGATTCTGGATTTGAAGAGATGGTTGCCACCCCAACTATTGAAAATCTGCTTATTGATAATGAAACCATTTTAGAAAATGGTTCTCAGGCCTCCACTATATTTGCTACAGTTTTTGGGGGGTTTTGGAATCAAATAAAAACAAATATTTTGTCGTCTACATCCTTCAGTAACTCTTTTGCTGAAAGTAACATCACATTTTTACTTTCTCCTCCTTGCATAGGCAGTAACTTAAACTTCTTTACATCTTTGCCAATTTGACAAATATTATTTCTCTCATCATGTATTGCACTTATGTCATACTGCCATGGTCTACCCAGTAACAAATGGCATGTATACATATGTATTAAATCACACTGTACTTTATATTGGTAATTCCTGATATGGAAATTAACCTTGCATTGCTAAGAAATGGTTACTTGGTGACGCCACTGCAAACAAAAGACTTTGTATGGTTTTGGACGAGGTGAAAACTATTCAAATAATTTTTACTTATCACTTCTACCCAAACATCTCTTCTAAGCAGACAACTCTATCCTATTAAGCACATGACTTTAATAGACAAATGTTAGAATGTCAGAAAACCAAATGTACCTTCATAGAATTCAAAGAGGTTATTGAATTCTATTTATCTGAACACAGATTTGCTACTCTAAAGTTGATGATTCATATGATATCTCCATTGTTTTGCAATGTAAACTTCCCACAGATTGTGTACATGGCTGCTCTCACAAAAGCCCAATAAACAAGAAACAAATTTAACTGCAACGCTGAACCAATCTTTTGCAATATATAATACAATTTCTCAAAATGTTTGGCCTATGACACTCAACAGCATTAAGATGGTGGATAAGGATAATCACCACTGCATAGGTACTAAAATGAATTAATAACTTCCGTGACGAAAGTGCTGAGAGGATTATAAGTATCTATGTAATTATAATATTATTACAATCACAAAATAATATGACAAAAGTGATTAAGACTTCTACCAAGAAAAAAATTGTCATTTATCTGTAGATTTATTATTTTAGTAATAATTAATCACTTAGATTCATCATTAAAATTTTAAAATCTAATCTTCTTCATTGAACTTAATGTGACAGTCTGAGAAATGAGACCATTAAACTTAATGAACTTTTTTGACAATCTCAGAATGAGTATAAAATATTTTACTACTTTGAAACTAATGTTCCTTTTGTCAATTCATCCTGAATATTTTTATTGCCCTTAATAATGATAGTTGAGAATTTTTTTTTACCTTATCTGTTTGAATGGTCACTTGAATTGGTTCATACCGAGTCAAGGAAGGGATCTTAAGATGGAAACCTGAACTGATATAGAAACAAATTAGATAGAGAAATAAAATCACTTTCAAGAAAGTCATAGCTGTAATATGTACCTGGAGAAGTGATTGTTTTCAATAGAGCACCACCCCGCCAATAGGTGCCAACATGTCCTTCAGGTACTTCATGCACAATGTCGAGATTGATGCTGACTGCTGATAAAGGAATAGATAGCTGCAAGTACCAAACTGTGCATATCAAATTATTATTGATGAAGGGTCGAATCAGAAATGAGTGGAAAATAAAGCAGATTATGTATTGAAATATATCATGTACAAGGAGGACAAAAAATATTATTTTTGTGTTTTAATTCATCTAAAGATGACCTCTCTAGATGGAAGATTACATTTACCATTCCTCCCTCCTAACAGACGTTTAAAGATGCTTGTGTGTTGAGTGATTCCCTTATCATTGTAATCATTACCAAAATTACATGATGAGTAATGCCAATATTTCGATGACTACTAAGGGATGCTATCTTGAGATGAATTAAAGCACACATGGGTCAAAACCCTAGTTGAGAAACTTGGACTCAGCAATTACTCAACAAGCCCAAAAAAATTAAAAAACTTAGGAATCAACAAAACTGAGGGAAAAACTCAGAAAATTTTATCGAACATTTGAAAACACATAAATTTGTAAAAATATTCTTCAAAAGCACATATATTACTGAATTTGTAGAACATATTACTAATTTCCATTGTATATAAATCAATTTAGAGTCTAATACAAATCATAAATAAAAAAATGAGTTCAACCTTTGAATACATATGAACTTCAAGTTTCAATATCAATAAAAATTATAAATCATAATTTTTTTCTATGATTAAATCTCAAAAAAGTTAGCCACCACTCTATGGGGGTTGCAGAAGTGGATGGAGGCATTGCAATATCCCCAATAGGAGCCTCAACAGGTTCCTCGTCCATACTCATATTGATATGGTCAAGTTGTGCATGCAAGGAACTCACCCCTAATGGCTCACCAACTTCAACTTCTACCTCCTCATATGCTGCAACATTCACTCCCCATCCGGCTGCCTCTCTCTCCAAATTAGCTAAGTAACCATCAACTAACAATGGTCTTATAACTCTATCTCATCAAATATGAGGTCTCAAAGGTTGTCATCAGCAACCAATCTCTTAATATATGTGTTGGGGTCAAGCATAACCTCTACATTTTCTTTGAATGAAGAGGAGAAAAACAAATTTAGGGTTCAAGTAATAGGCAACAACATGAATATTTTGATGGAGTTGCCGATTCCACCTCCGATCAATAATGTACCATATGAGTTCATATTTAGTCTTATTCAACCCATACAAAATTTAAATTGACTCTTTGGCCTTATCCATGGCCTCATATAGCATCCCATGGGGTATTGATCCCCATCCACCAATTGTAAAACCCTAACCAACGGTTCCAACACCTCAATATCAAAATTTTACATAATCAGCAAATTGTCACATTAGAAAATAAAAAATAAATAGAAATTGGAGTTTAAAACTTACCTTGATGATCTCCTCCATGGCTTTGGCAAATTTATCATAAAAAATGGTCTTCATGACCCTCTTTGCTTCAACCTTCTTGCAATAAGGACTCTCTAAGTACCTTTCAATCACAGACGTGGGTTTTAGGTTGAGCATTGAAGCTACTATAATCTACAAGGTGAGAAAATTAGTGGCAAAGAATGTGATTCTTGATCACATGAGATCCTTGCCATCAATGTGTTCTCTCATAAGATTTGGAACCCATATGTGGTTGTAGATCTATAATTTTTGATATTCCTTACATCTTCAACCACATCCTTCACCTATCTTAGTTTTCCTATGTTCTCAAGAAGTAGGTCAAGTAAGTGAGAAGCATAAGGGATCCAAAACAATGTCTAGCGCCTCATCTCTAGAAGTCTAATAGCTATCACATATGCAGTTGTATTGTTAGTCACTATTTGAATAACATTTTTCACTCTCACCTCCATCACCACCTCATCCAACATTTTTTATAAGGTCTCTGCATTTTTTATTTCATTGGAGGCATCAACTAATTTTAAAAAGATTAGCTACCCCTCTAAAGCCACTAAAAAGTTGATGAGGGTCCTATTCTTGCCTTTTGTCCACCCATCAGATAAAATGGTGTAGCTGAAATATCCCGTATTGGAATAATTCTAATTTTTTTGCAAATGTCATAACTTCACATACATGCTCTAATACCACTATACTAACCCCTCTAAGAAATTTATTCCAATTTTGCAATAACTCTAATTTCTTAACTTGCAAGCATTTCATCAAACACTTTGCTACAATCAAATATGAAGGATTTCTATTGCAATTATTTTGAATAAAAATATTGGAATAAAGACTACCCATGCTGCTTCATCCTCGTATCTATGGCCCAATGAAAGAAGAGCCCTCATATCTCCTTCTCACCCTATAGAACTAAAAATTGGGTTTGGGGCTACCATTGCCAATGTTGTTCCTTTTTTCTCTACTTTTCTTTAGTCTTATGTTGCAAGGAATCCTTTCAACTCCTCAACCTTCAAAGTAGCTTCTATACATGGCAAAACATCTTAATAAGGGATTTGTGCAAGGTGATATTCGAGTCAATATATGCCTCCGATCATATTCTTAGTGCAACGGATACAAATAACCTCACCTCATGTTGGACTTGGTGTCCCATGTTTCAAGCAAGGATACTTAGATTGCTACTAGTTATTCTATTTGTGTAAACCACATTGCTTTTAGAAAATAAAATGAAACCTAGCAAAAGGAAGACAACAAAAAAAAATACCTTAGTTAGCAGCCTAAACTTAAAAAATATAAAAAAAATTGATGCATAAAAGTTTAAAACATATCATTAATTATTTCGATGCACTGATCTTAAGATATCATTATTTCTTTATGTTTTGATAATATTTATTGAATTGTTCTATGGTATTCCATATGAGTTGTTGATTTTGGGTCGTATTTGAAGGTGAAATATTATTTTTCTTTCTTTCTATATGACTTCCTAAAAGAGCAACCCATCTAGCTAATATTTGCAATTTTGCAAGAGATTTCCTTATTCCAATCTACATTTATTTGGAAATGTGTAGACTGCAAAGTACTACATTACAAGATCACTATTTTTTTCCTATGTAACATGGGGACACGTACCCAACAAAATTAGGGGCACCCACTAGTCAGAAATGTTTTGGGGACGTAGAGACACCTCAAAGAGGTCCTCGTGTTGTCCCCAAATCTCTCTCAGAAACTAGAAATGTTTCCGATACACCTGGCAATATGCAAGAAATGCCAGGGGACAGCTAGCTATCATTAGGACGGCCAAGGAATGCCTAGACGACCCTCGACCATCCCAAGGACAGCTAGCCGTCTCCTACGGGCCAACAACATTTGTTTTCAATTTTTATTAAAAAAACACAAAAGTACTAAAATATAAAGGGGTGTGGGCGCACTCCCCTTTTCTTTAAACCTAAACCTATAAACAAAATTATAACATTCAAAACAGAAAAAAAAAAACTCATTTGTTTCATTTGCCAAATTGTGAAGAGTTGAAGGAAGAAGAGCACAACTATGGGAAACCAAGTGAGAGAAGGAAAGAAAAGTGAGAAAAGGGCAAAATAAGGCCAAGTCTCCATCAATTGAGGTCAGTCCATTATTTTTTGTTTATTTTTACAAATTCTTTTTCTTTCTTTTTTGTTTTTGTTAAAATTTCAAATACTTAGGAGGGTTTTTTTGTGTGTTTGTGTTCTTTGTTTGCACTTGCAGCTGCCATTTACATTTCAACCAAAAAATAAACAATGAGCATTAGCAGTAGTGAGGGTCAAGAAATTGAAATTGAACAAACATGCCATGGAAGTTTTGCAAGGAATGTGACTCTTTTAGGGACACATAGTTCAAAAAATCCTTTTTAGTGCCCTTCTAACCTCTTGAAAAAGTATGCAAAGGGCTCATCTAACCCAAAAAAACCTCTTTTACAATTTGCAACAGCCATAGACACTAAGAAAAAAATCTTCAAGGGGGAGTAGAGTATGGCTGTCATATTTACAAGGACTATAGGGGCAGCTACACAAGAGTTTACTCCCATCTTTTAGGCATAACTTGTCAAGGGGTAAAAATATGCAAAACCATAACATTATCTGAGAAGGCTGAGGTGACTAGGTTGCACATGGAGGGTGAAGCCAGAAAAACAGGAATGCCAATGGAGTCTTTGTAGCCTAGTGGGTTAATGTCTAGTGCTACAACTATTGAATCTAGGAGTGTTGTGTTTGAGAGTCAAAGAGGAAAGAAAAGGTCCACTAGTGTTGTTGGCATATTTAACATGCAATTACGAGATGTAGTTGATAGTTCTATTGCCAAATTTTTCTATGCTAACGCTATACCATTTCATGTGACAAGCTCTCCTTTTTTTAAACAAATGTTCAAAGATGCACTTGCTGCTGGTCCTTCATATGTTCCCCTTAGAGATCATAAGCTATGCACCTCCCTCCTAATAAGAAGTATTCCAAAGTGAGTATAATGATGGAGGAAATGAGACAAGTTTGGATAAGGGATGGTTGCTCTATCATTATGGATGGGTGGATCGATATTAGACATCGACCACTCATCAATGTTATTGTCACATGTTCAATAGGCTCTTATTTTCTTAGAGCTATTGATTGTTCGAGGAAGAGAAAGGATGCAATCTTCCAATTTCAAATTTTGAATGATGCTATAGAAGAGTTTGGACCCTCTAATGTTGTACAAGTAGTGATTGTTTCAGCCCGTGTATGCAAGCTAGCTAGCTTGATGGTGGAAGGTGCTTACAAGCACATTTTTTGGATCCCATGTTGTGTTCATGCGTTGAAAATGCATTGAAAGACATTGGGAAAATAGATTGGGTGAAGGAAGTGGTGTTAGAAGCTAAAGGCATTCAGATGTTTATTTGCAATCATCACACATCACTTGCCTTTTTTAGGGCTTTTTCGAGGAAGGAATTCCTCAAGCCTGTGGATACCAGATATGCTAGCTAGTTTATTTTGTTGGAGAGAATGATCGAGGTGCGGGAGCTCTTCAATTGATGGTGGTTAATTTAGAGTGGGCTAGATGGGCAAAGGAAAACACAACTAAAGGAAAAAGTGTCAAACAAAAAACTCTCAACGACGATTGGTGGTCCACAATGAGGTAAGATACTGTTGTTTTTTATTTTTTAATGAATTGTTGATTTTTAGTATTAAATTTTCTATTTTATTATTAACTAACACTTTGCTGATTTTAGTATTAAATTTATGGTTTTCATTTTATTATTGATATCAAATTAATAAATTGCTAATTTTGTTATTCAATTTTTTATTTTATTATTTTTATTGTTTCTAAGTTTCAAACTTGTAAATTTACCAAATTATGTCCATTCTTGGATCTTTGCCAATATATTTGCTCCATTATCTCACCTGTTGCGTGGGTCATAAAATATGTTGATACATACTCTCCTAGACTTGGAGATATTTATGAGACACTTAACAACATGCTTGGACAAATGAAGCAAGTAATTCATAGTAGGGACCCTAATTTGGGATTTTATGAGGAGCACATTAGGACCATTGTGATGTGACAGTGGGACACTATGAACACCCCACTTCATATGATTGCCTATTCTCTAAATCCCAAATGGTATGCAACAAGACTTGGGAGAGTGCCTCCATGTGATGAAGAGGTGAAAGATGGCTTCATGAAGGCCCTTGGGAAAATGTATGCTGAGGAATCCAACAAACTTAGAGCATAGAGGCTAGCCTTTGTGAGTCTTCGTGGCCCAACATTCAGTAGACCAAAGGCAAGGATGGATAGAGCCACATTAGCTCAAATGAATCCCATTGGATGTGGACATGGCATGGCAAGGATGCACTAGAGTTGAGGATCACAAGTTGCTAGTTCCTCTACTGTAGAGAGGAATTGGTCTACATATAGCTTCATCCAACCAGTCAAGAGAAATAGGCTTACCTCTAGACAATCAGAGAAGCTAGTGACTATGCAAAGTGCCTTGCGGCTTCAAGATCGACAGGCACCTGAGTATCATCAGACTCTAGCTGCACATTGGGATGTTGATCCCGAAAATACTACATAGGTTGATGACGAGGCACATGATGCATTGCTTGAGGTCTATTGGATCAGGATGAGATAGCCTCTCACAGTGGCAATGACTTAGAATCCAATCTTGATGCACTGTTAAGGGATGTTGATTAGGGACAGCTGCATCTTTTTATATTTTTGTCATTTTGTAGTTGAAACTTGCATCCTTTGGGCAATTTGATGTAATTTGTATATAATATATATGCACATTATCAATGAATGCAATTAAATTTTGTTAAAACTTCGTTTGTTTGTTACTTTCTATGAAATGAAAATCAAAATATCAATGAAACTCTAATATTATGTGTTAAGGTTCTATGATGTATATGATGATTGCCTTATCATATGAATATTTGAAATTTTCGATATTTTTAAATTTTCCCTAATTTTTAATAGTCGTCCCATGTTGTCCCCTAAAAATGGCCTCCCTCCCATCCCTGTCCCTAAAATGTGTCCCCCCATCCCTTGTTGTCTCCATCCTGAAAACTTGGGGCAATATACGTTTTTTCCTAATTCCAATCTACATTTATTTGGAAATATGCTAAGTACTCCATTACAATATCGCTAGTGTTTTCAATTTTTTGATGTCATCTTTACTTTGCATTCCTTCTATGAATTAATGCCAATATGCTCCATTTCAAACTAAAAAAGAAAGGTAATATTTTTTTATTTTTCAAGGAGCTAGGAGACCATAATGGTTAAATCTTTTTGTGTTAAAAGTGTTGATTCAGAGATCAATAGAATGCCGGATGTGAAAATTATAAGAATTTTTGAAATTTTATTCATATTGCAAGTTCAAACAACTTGCAAGGTTGAATTATAATTGTGAAAAATCAAGCTTGCAAGTCATTTAAACTTGCAATATGTACAAAACTTCAAAATTCATATAATTCCCACATCCAATGTAATCGTGATCAATTTTTTAGCCATTAGATTTTTTTCCAAATTTTTCTCATAGGCTAATTGGCATTGGAAAAGGGAAAAAAAAATTAAAAAAGAATTTGTCAAAAAGTTACTTTTCAATATTTTATTTGACAAATTACATTTAATTATTTTTAAAAAGGTGTTTTAAGTGTGCGGATAAAGTGTTGTTAAGTTCAAGTTGATGAAAAGTGGACATAACTCATAAGGACACTAGATTATTTCATTAAGGGAAAATGTTTTTTGTAAAGCAACAAAAAGCAAAAAAGTGTTTTTCGGAAAAAAAAACAACAAAAAGATTAAAAAAAACACTTTTTCAAAAAGGAATGAAAAGGAAAAGAGAGTTTTTTCAAAAGAATCAAAAAGAAAAACACTTCTTCAAAAAAGCAACGAAAAAAACAAAAAATTATTTTTTTCCTAAAATAACTTTAAAAGGTTATAAAAGGAGGTTGGGTCTTGAGAAGAAGGGTTACTGAATTATTTTCCATTTTCATTTTCTTTGAACAAGAACTGGATTTCATATTTCTTAAGGATGAACAATCCTCCCAGTTGGATTTGGTGACTTCGCCTTGAGATCACATTGGTGCTACAAGTTGAGTTCTCTCTGTATGTTTGGTAAAATGGAAATATTTGATGTAGAGGAAGTTTTGATTCCTAAATGTTACTGATGCAATTTCGTTGAAGATTATATGTTCTAGGAGGATGTTCGAGGTTTTTTGTGGGTTGTACATGTTGTATAGTAGCATTGAGCTCTATTTCAGACCTATAGCAGTATATTATGTCTTATTAGTTTGATCTACAATCAATCCTAAGAATAAATAAGAATGTTTTCAATAGTATTTTATTTTGGTTGTGTTGGTGTGCATACAAGTAGTGGCTACCATAGTAGCAAAATATAGAAAAAATATGATTAATCGCAATTTTTAAAAAATCGGTCTTGGCGGAGATTTATTCCCAAAAGATCGCAAAACCTATTAAAAATCATTCTTCTAGTAAATGATTTTTTGCCGTTTAAATCATGCGAAAATCGTGTTTAAAATTGGAAAAAATCGAATCACAATTTATCGCGAACCTCAAACCCGCGAAACCCTAAAAACGAGCAAAAAAATTATAAAAACACAACCGCATGACGCTCTTTGGCACACACACATGCGCTTTCGCTAGGACGTGGAAAATAGTTGAAGAGGATTTGTTTGAGCTTGCATCAGGAGCTACACTGTTGCAAGTAGGTGATTTTCTTTGTTCTACAATTTTCTGCTTCATTAATTTTTTGTGACGTTCTATGATTTTCCTTGTTTGATTGATGTCTTGAATGATTGATTTCTCCTTATTTTGTTCACAAACTAAATCATCAACTATTTGATACATATCCTTATTGTGATTGCTCTATTGTTATATTGGAAGTTAGGGAGTATTTTTGTTTAAATATATTTTTCCACTTATTTTCAGAAATAAAAATATTCATAGCTCATTATATTACAGCTACCACCTATTATACATGGTTATAAACTTATAAGTGGTTGGTACTTGGTAGCACACAAACTCACTCCAACAATGGAATTCCTTATCAATTTTATCAGCTTGACATTTAATTGTTCAATATTAATGATCTACTTTTTTCTAATTTTTCTTCTTATCCTTCTAGTTTTTAAATAAATTTTATTTTAAATTGATCTTCCTGTGTTTGGAAACCAAATTTTCCAAATATTTTAATATTAGGACATTTAGTTTGCTTTTAAAGTTTTTTTTAATTATCTTCCTTTTTGATGGTCCAAACTCATAAGGAAGAAATGAACAAAACATTAATCTTTGGTTTTAATAATTAGAGCATAAAGTTTACATAGAGTTAATATTGATTTTTTATTTGAATAAATGAGCATCAATTTTAATAACTTTCACAGGAGTTACTATTAGATGAATTATTTTGTTCATTTTTTTTTATATTGAAAATTTGAAAATGTTTCAAAAATATGAATTAATTTAAAAACAAAAACTTTAATTTGATACAATGCAAACTAATACATTAACATGATGGCATAATTATTTTCTAATAATAAATAGACTTGAATTAAACTGAATAAAGTAAGAACATAATTAAAATCTATCAAACACAAAACTACTACTTAAATGTTTTTGACAAATTTCTTTTGGATCTTTAGGGCTTTGTTTTCAGCCACAGTTTGACATTTCTTCGTCCTCTTCAAAAGAAGTCATTTTTAATGTTATATTTTTGACGATTTTCTTCTACGTCTTTACAAGAATCAATGTTCTTAGCCATAGTTTGACATGTTAACTCAACAAGATCATTTATATTGAGATAATTAGCAGCCTGCATATAAAAATTTATTTTCAATTTTGAACGTTTTTGGTATCTAAACATTTGCTAGGCGATTGGTGTTCAAGTGGCAACATCATATAGGGAAGCAACAATTGTAGAAATTCATTTTATCTGTTAGTAAAACAATAATGCACAATTTTAACCAAAGCAACCTCTTCTATATTATATTCCAATCTCAATTTAGAATCAAGCTCATCTTGTGAATGCTACTATACTAAGAGTTGAAGTTTCCTTAGATCAAATTTCAAAAGACAATGTTGATAAATGAAATTTGTTTTTTATATTGAGTTATGCAGAGAAGGAACTCTAGGTTTATAGTGACTTTCTATGAATAGTTGCCCTTTGAGATTACCTTTATTTCAATTTAGTTGTTTATTTGGTTATCTTTTCATGCAAGAAAACTGAGATGCAGTAGCTATATTAATTAAATTTTCCATAGGCCTAGCATTCACACCTTTACATCCATGTGGGATACATCCTCTGCCTAGCAATTGCTAAGCAATTAATTGGGCACAAAACATGTTTGAAGATTGAAATCAATCATACCACACTAGACTAAATTAAAATGCTTTTGCACATATGTTTATAATGCCACACTAGAAAGACTTTTCCTGGACACATTGCACATCAGTATTGGGTACAACGAAGGTTAAATGCAATTGGTGTTTGAATGATATCAACAATGGCATTTATCGCTTCAAATGGCATTTGGCAAAGGAGGCAGGAAATAAAACCATTCCTTGTACAAAATGCCTTGCACATGTCACATATCAGGCAAAACAAGCTCTTCAAGCGATTTCTGAGGGTAAGACTAAAAAAGCAAGAACCGGGATTGAAATAAACTCTAATTCTATAGATGATAGGAGGAATCGCTTGAATGAAGAAGATGGTGCACATGATTTTTTTAGAGATTTTGGGTCAACACCTTCTTCTACAGCACATGGTCCAAACACAAGTGGAGGAAACATTAATTCTTTATTCGCACCTCGTACTACACTAGGATCACAAACCACTTTGGAGAGTACAGGATGGAGGAAGAATGTCCATGAACAAGCAAAGAAGGCAATAGAAAATTTCTAGTACTACTCTAGCTTGCCATTCCATGTTGCCTGGTCTCCATACTAGCAAGGAATGGTGGATGCTATTGCAGCTACGAGGCCTAGTTTCAAAGACCCATCTTATGAGACATTGAGAATTGGTATACTAAATGATGCAGTACAAGATGTTAAGGATGTCATTAGTGAGCATCGACTAGAGTGGGAAAAGATTGGTTGCACCATAATGTCAGATGGATGGACGGATAGAAGGAACCAAACCCTCATTAACTTCCTTGTCTCTTGTGATATTGGCACGATATTTTTGAATTATGTGGATACATCAGACACAATCAAATTTGCAGCTACATTGTTCGAGATGTTTGAATTGGTGGTCAAAGATGTAAGGCCAGAAAATGTGGTCCAATTTATTACAGACAATGTTGTTGCTTGTGTTGCTATTGGGAGACTCCTAACAGAAAAATACCCTTCTATATTTTTTACCCATGTGCAGCACATTGCCTTGATCTAACCCTAGAGGACATTGGAAAACTTGAATGGCTTAAGGAGGTATTGCAAAAGGCTCGCACAGTTACCAAATTCATCTATAGTCACACGAGGATTTTTGTGCATGATGCACACTTTCACAGAGGGCAAGGAGCTAGTTCGACCAGGGGTGACAAGATTTGCAACACACTTCCTTGCGCTACTAACTCTTTGCCAACAAAAAATGAATTTGAAACAAATGTTTGTTTCAAATGAGTGGATGGAGTCTGGCTTCACAAATCAAGCAGATGGTATATTTGTGGCAGAGTACATTTATTTTGCTACTTTTGAGGATGCAACTAAACAAATTGTAGAATTTTCAAAGCCTCTAGTAAAAGTCTTGAGACTAGTGGATGGGGATAAATTCCCCATGGGATATTTGTATGAGGCCATGGATAGGGCCAAGGAGGTGATGAGGGGTAGGATGGAAAATAATAGCGATAGGTATATGCCATTATGGGACATAATTGATAGAAGATGGGATAGACAAATGCACTCTCCTCTCTATGTTGCAGGATACTATCTCAATCCAACATTGTTCTATAACTCTTCATCCAAACATGATGGTGAGGTCACAAAGGGCTTGTTCATATGCATGGAGAAAATGTTTCGTACCATAAAATCATTGTAGGTAGTTATGGTAGAGTTGCTAATGTACAAGCAAGCAAGAGGTTTTCTATCATCTAAGGCTATTGTGGAAGGTAGGAAGACCTTCAAACCAGGTAATAGAGTCAAAATTTTGATAGTCTCTATTTTTTTGACATGTACATTAAATGTGCTATTATTTCAAGATATTCTTACATGATTTCATCTCCAAATAATGTGTTTTTCAATGCAATGGTGGGATTTTTTTGGTCATGAAACCAAAAATCTTAGATGGATGGCTAGACACATATTGAGTCAGCCATGCAGTTCATCTACTTAAATTGAGTGTACTTGGAGACAAAATTAGGTACCATTGAGGATGACGAGCCAATTGACCTTGATGAGATTGATCCAGAGTTTGAGTGGATTGTTGGTGATGATGACTTTCTTGAGCCTGAAGATTTTGAGATCCTAGAGGCCAACTTGGATAGTCATCAGGTTGAATGACTTAGGAGAGTCTCTGAACCAGGAGCTTCATCATCAAGACTTGCAACCCTCTAGCATAGCTCTATTTGTAGTAGCAACAGTCAATGGCTACATTTGATTTTTTGAAACTTTGTACTTGGTTTATAGGTTGACTTTGTACAAACTATATTGTAATTGAAATTTTGTCATCTATCAGCATCTAGTTATTAGTTATGCACTATGAAGCAATGTAACAAGACTCGGACTCGGCAAGCCAATTTTTGACTCAGACTCGAACTCGGAGCCCAAACTCGACGCAGACTCGGCAAAGACTCGACAAATAGAAAAACCCAAGAAATTCAAAGATTTTTAAGGATTTAAAACTTGTTTCATGCACCCTTTACTAAATAAACCTTAAAGACACAATAACATCATCAAATAGAAATTACTATGATCCCATACACAAACATACATCGATCACACAAGTATAAATGCAAATTTTAGCTGAAGGAAATAACACATTCAAATATATAAATGTTGTCAAATGTATACAAAACTCATGGAATATGAAATCCATGGCATCAAAACAAATATCAAAACTAAAAAAATAAGTCTATGGCTCAGAAGAGCTTGCATTACTCATCCCAATATCGCGCTAGTGTCTAAGATAGGTCCTAGATGATGATGTAGCCATGATATTTGCTTGTGTCTCAATGATTGGTGTGTAAATTCAAGAGAGGAATTTATTATTAAAATTTTATTGAAGCCTTCAAGACTGCATGTTTTGTTGTCTAATGTATGAATTTTGAAACAAGATAATCTTTGATTATGGCTTTGACTGTGAAAGAAGCAGAGATTTGCAACATGGGATATGTATTTTGTAGGTTTTATGATCATGATTCAGCATTGGCCTATAACATTCTTAGACCTATAGTTTGATGAGGGTTTGGTGGAAACGCCCCAACAAGGTCAAGGGTCAGTGCCTCTTGTAGGGGTCTGGGGGCAGCATCCTCAGTGGGGTCAAGGGGCAGTGCCCCCAGGGTCAAGGGGCAACACCCCTTGCCAGGGTCTAGGGGTAGTGCCCCCAGCGGGGTTGACGGGTAGCGCCTTGGGTGCGCTCCCTGTCGCGATACAAGGCGGGGTCAAGGGGTAGAGCCCCTACCACTAAGCCCAAATGAAGACCTTCAAAACCACACAAATCTCCATGGCACACACCATTTAATTAAAAAAATTGTAAATGAAAGATTGCAATTTTTTTAAAAAAATTTAATTAAAATGGTCGAGTCTGGGGCACGAGACTCGGCAAGTCTGTTGAGTCCAGCGAGTACTCAGCAGCCGAGTCTCTGGGACTCGTTTAGGGTCACCCAGCTCGGGACTCGTGAGTACTCGTCGAGTCTGGGCGAGTCTTGTAACTATGCTATGAAGTAATGCTTTGAAAGATGTGCAATGCAATGTAATCAGCGATACGAATGTAAACAACAAAAATCTATTTTCTACAATTCATTAGTTAAACTCTTTATTTTAAATTCTCTCTATATCTCTATGCTATGGAAATGCCTTTCAATTTCAAAAAAAAAAGTTTGTCTCTTGTTCTACAATTTTTTACTTTTTTCAAAATCTTATTTTTTCTTTGATTTTTTCAAAAAATCTTATACTTTTGGTTTGCCGATTTTTTCCCCAAAATATTTTTGCTGCTATGGCAGCTACAATTGTGTGGATGGTGTTTGTAGTGTGTTATCGACAATGTATCAGTCTGATTTTTGTGATAGCATTGTCCTAATTAGCATACATTCATCTTTGTTCAACATTTCAAAGTTCCATTGACCATTGTGATCTTATATCCCCTTGTTATATGGTTTTATAAACTAATTCATTGTGTTGCAAGTTGTGTTTATTTATGATCAAACCTAGTATTTCAATTGATTATAGCAATTTCTTATCTTTGTCATATTGTAATGCATTTCCTAACTACTTTGCAAACTTCAAATGGTAATACCGATGAAGGGTTATCATTTGTATGCATTTCATATAGTAGGATTGGTCAGTTTACCACCAATTATAATAGCATTAACATACAACTTGTTTTGGCATTGAACAAGCTAACATTATCGATCATTTCGGTCTAAGTCAAGCTTAGACATTCTACCAATGGCTTTCATTGCATTCACACAATTCGTCAAAGAAGTGTTGATTAGGCCAGCTTAGCCAACTACGTATTTTGGTTAGTTTTCCACCATTCATCTTTTTTAATACATCATAAATAGTGTGTGGTTGAAGCACTGTATGCTCTCACCTTTCCCACTCTAGGATCTGGGTGATTAGAAAGTGTGGAGGCATTGCATATGCATTTCTAATTGCAAAAGATAAAAATAAAAAGTAGGGTGGGTTGTTACATCCAACATTTTATTGATCTCTAAATCAACACTTTTAGGCTTTAGCACAGAAATGAATCAAAGGATATCAAACGATGAAAATTACGGCCTATAGGTTATTTAAACTTGCAATATCTATCATCAACAAAATTACAAAAATTCATATAATTTCCACATCCAACATTCTATTGATCTTTGAATGAACACTTTTAGCATAGAAAGGATTTATCATTTATCCGTTATGGTCTCTTGGCCGGTTGTTTAACTTTAAATATTATTAATTTTTATAATTTTAAACAATGAAATTTCAAGCCTACAAGTTGTTTATATTTATATTGAGTAATACTCAAAATAAATATAAGCAACATACCTATACTCAATATAAATATAAAGGATCTGCAGGTAGAGACTCTCCCTCAATCAATTTGCAAGGGAAGGTGAAAACTATAAGGATCTAAAAATGTATTATACTTCTTTTTTACTTTAAAATGAAAGAAAAAAGAAAAAATTCAATGAAAACCTATGCATTTTCCATTGCAAATCATCACCAATTGTGTGCCCGAAATGCAAAAATATCTAAAGTTTATAAAATTAGGTGAGAACATGAATTTATACTTATTTAGGTGGGTTTAAGAAATTTATTGGCAAGTTTTTATCAAAAACTGCTGCAAGTTTTTATCAAAAAATTGCTGCAATGTTTAGTAAAATATCGCAATTTTTTATGTCAATTGAGGGAGCATCTTCAAGAGGGTGTAGAGAGAGCGGCGTTGGGAACTGTGCCACGGTGTGATCTGCTGCAAGTGGATGGGTGGGGGAGGCCATGCCCTTCCCCACAAAGGTTTGTATTCTAGTGAATGCCCCTCTTACTCCTTGGTTTATCTCTCATTTAATGCCTTTCTTTGTGCCCTGGGTGTATGTGGTTTTCTCTAGTTGTGCTTTGTGATTTTGCATGCTCTCCGTCTCTATATTCTTAAAAGCAATTTTTGAACTGTATTTTCTTTGGCTTCCATCTCGTATAAGCTTTAATGAACAGGGGTACGGATCCCCCCAACCCCCTACAAATGGGGGAGAAAACTTTGAAACCTTGCATAATCATGTAAAGTCCTTCAAAGAGATTGTTGAAGATAAAGGCTTTGCAATTCAAGGAGCAAAATTCCTTGTTGGGCCCGTGGAGGAGATTTGCGGCCCCGACGCCAATGGAGGCGAGGAAGGTAAGTATCCTTCTGAAAGCCTTGGAAATTTAAAGCTTGCTCCTAACCCTGAAATGAGAAGGGTCATAAACTCTAAAAGAACTCAACTAAAAGATAGTGCCATTTTCCTAGCAGTTGTTGACATAAACAAAATTCCTACAAGAAAATTTTTAGATAGTTGGTTTTCAAATATTTGGGCAAATAAATTTGGCATTCAATTAAATTTTTGTAGGATGTTGCTGCGTGGTTTATTTATTATATTCTTGAAAAAAATTCTATGCAAGAGAAAACTCTTTCAAAACCCTATTGGAATGTAGGGGGTTGCATTTTTCGGGCCCTAGCATGGTTTCCCAAGGCCATTGCAAAGGAGGTCCTTGCACTATCTTTCCCTAGGTGGGTGGCGGTAAAGAATCTCCCCCCTGAGTTTTGGAAAATCATCTCGCAATTTTTGGCTCCATTAGGCAGTGTGGTACGGGTGGATGAAGCCAAGGCTTCCCTTCCTCATTTGGATGCTCGTGCCCTAGTCTACTTAATTCTTGGGGTAAAAATCCTTGGTAAAATTGAAGTTAATGATGATGATATTCATTTCACTTTCCCATCGAAAATCTTGGGAGGTATAAACGCCTGTTATTTATGTAGAAATGAGGGGTATATCCAAAAGAATTGCCCCTTAATTCACAAGAAATCAAATAAGGTGAACTCAAAACCAAACCCGACTGGAAGTAATGGGGTAAACCCTAATTTGGTAAACCCCGCTCCCTAGTTCGAGCAAGGTCATGATTCGGTCTCAAATTCCAATCTCTCACATGGAAACGAGGTTGCCTTTGACTCTGAACCTAATTCGGACCAGAATGGAGACAATATCTCGTCTGGCAATAATAACAATTCATCCCCAAGGGGGAAGGGTACACTTGGTGGGGGGGGACCTCTTGGGTGATCCTAACCCTACTCGTGCCCCCATTATGGAGTCCAATGTGTTAAATCTAAAGAATTCCTTCGGTGTTCTAAAAAAAATTACCTAAAGAAAATGTTTGTTACTAGCAATTATGCCCCAGAGATATATGATTTTCAGTTAAAAAGAAGCTCATTCAATTCTAACTTGGTAAGGAACAATCAAAGCGTTGAGAGATTGGAAGATGGTTGCTTGAATGGGGGTAATAGGATTGCATCCTTAATGGAGGACCTAGTATCTAAAATTAAAGACAAGCAACCGGAGATTGTTAACCCTCAAGGCTCATAGAGTCAGATAGATAGTCTTAAGGCTATTGAGTTAGTGGCAAACCAATGTGGCGGTGGTGACACCCCTACCCTTAACACTATTGAGGCCTTGAATGTTGACATTGGACCGGTGATATCTAAAACTTCCCCACCTAACAACAGAACCTAGGAACCCCCAACCAAGCTAGCACTTCCACTCTTGATCATGACTCTAAGGCTGACAAGAACCATAACTGGATTGATGTCAATAAAGGTTTGAAACATCACTCTCAGGGTATTAAGGAGAATGTTACTTCAAATCCAAGGGAGGATGTGAATCCTGATTTGGAAGGTGAAGTTGTTGTAAACCAAGAAGAGATTAAAAGGGAAAATAAAGTAAATCCCCACAAACCTAAAGGGGATAGGAAATCTAAAAAACAAACTAAAGGAAAACTTGGAACAGTTGAGAACATAGGGTGTGAAGATAATGAAAATATCACTGATGTGCTGCTAGAGCAAACTCCTAAGCCACGGGCTGGACCAGGAAGGCCTAGGGAATATGCAAAACCCTTATCTGTGGGCAGAGGTGTTTAGCTAGCTAAAAATAAAAAAGAAAAGACAAGCATTGTTATTTAGACACCTATTGCAAAAAGGCTAGAAGTTGAGGAAAGGTGGACAAAATGTTTTGAGCAATTCAAGAGTGAACAAGATGCATCCCTTATGAATGTTGAAAATGAACTTTAACTGCATATCTTGGAAGGTCAAGAGAGTTGAATCCCCTAACAGAAAATACATAGTAAGGAGATTCTTAAACCTTGAAAAACAAAAAGATATTGTTCTTCTTCAAGAAACCAAAGCTATTGGTTTCATACTGGATACAAATCTGAAATTCATTTGGAATGGGTCTACATACTAAACCAAAAAGCATGAAAAGGGGAGAGGAGGTGTTGCCATTCTCATCTCTAACCAATGGGCTCAACATGTATCTAATTATGGCACCTCCCCCTGTAACAGGGCGGTTTGGATCACCTTGGAAAAAGGTGGGGACAAAGTGGGTTTTTGCTCTATCTATGCCCCTAATGATCATAGAGACAAAATTAAGCTCTCGAAATGGCTTACCAACCTGCCAAATGTTCCTTGGATCATGGGAGAAGATTTTAACATGGTGGAGCATCTGGAAGATAAGTGGGGAGGGATTGGCATGAGTTGGGAAGGCAGGGAAAGGAACTTTTGGAAAAGGTTGAAAGCAAAACTAAATCTGATTGATCCTATGGAAGGGAGAAGGAAGGATTGTAAAGGGATATGGTTCACTTGGTGCAATGCCCAGAAAGGCACTGGAAAAAGGATCTACTGCAGACTGGACAAAGTTTTTGCCAATAAATACTTTGTCAGTTTTATTCCAACCAATGATGGTCTTAAAGTGAGTGTTTATCCTTACACTCTCTCGGATCATCACCCTATAAGAGCAAGACTAGTTACCAACAAGGAAACGTCCAAAGAAAGCCTAATGAAAACAGGATTCATTCTCAACACTCAGCTGCTAAAAGACAGTGACTGCAGGGATGTTATCACTACTCTCAGGGAAATAAATAAATGGATGTTAAAGGACTTGAGTTCCATTGAAAAATGGGACCAAACTGTAAGATGTTGGAGTAAAGTTTTCCAAACCATAAGAAAGAAAAAGGCACTGGATAGTAGGAGAGAAGAGAATGATCTCCAAGATAAATTGTTCTTGGCAGAATCTAAAGTACAATTGTATCCAAAAGATGAAGGACTATGTGAGGAGCTTGCTCTTGCAAAAAACAATTTAAGAAAAATCCAGAATCATATGATTCAAGGACTAAAAGTAAGGGCCAAGCTAAACTAGTTAAACTGTGGGGATAAAGGATCTAAGTTCTTCTTTAGATATATAAAATAAAAAAGTTTCAAAGGGCAGCCTGACCAAATATAGTATGCTTCTTGACTATTGTCTATCTCGAGCCTCATATTATTGCTCCTTGGCTACTATCAATATCGAGCATCATAGTATTGCTCCTTGACTACTGTCAATCTCGAGCATCATAGTATTGCTCCTTGACTATTTGCAATCTCGAGCATCATAATATTGCTCCTTGACTACTGTCAATCTTGAGCATCGTAGTATTGCTCCTTGACTACTGTCAATCTCAAGCATCATAGTATTGTTTCTTGACTATTGTCAATCTCAAGCATCATTGTATCGCTCCTTGACTATTTTCAATCTCGAGCATCATATTATTGCTCCTTGACTCATACTTAGCACTATAATTGGAAGATAGATTCCTAATTAGGAGTAAGTAGATCACAATTGGCTGATTTAGGAGCCTAATACATAGTCATATAAGTTTGAGGTTAATTTTCGCAACACAGAAAAGAAATCACCTAGAACCAACATGAGACAAGCTCAACTCAACATGTAACCACTACCAAGCAGTCAAATCCATTCCCTTCATTCAACTTACTATTCAAAAACACATTATGTATTGAATACAAGTTATTAGGTTTTCTTAGCTCTTCCATAACCATCTAATACCTATTTTGGCCTCATCTGAAGCCTACTAAAGAGAGAAGGTCAAACCAATTAAGAAAAACCCCAAAATTTGGGAGTTATCCCCCCTTAGACCCTCCCCTATGGACTTGAGGTCACAGAAGCATCCTTCGCCCAAGGACTGCCTATGTACCTGCTTCCAAACGAATCAAAGTCACACTAAGTTCTCTTTATATGGTCTCTCAAGGACATCTACACACAAGTTCCCATAACCAAGGTTTCATTTCCCTTCAACTAATAATAGTTAACAGTATTTAGGAAATCATAAGTAAGTTCACCATTTGGCAAACCATACTATAACATTTCCCTTAAAGATATCAATGTCTTAAATCAAGCTCTACCTAGTATTATTCATAAACCAACTTGAACACCCAAGGTTTGTCTTATCAACATAGGGGTTAAGCTTTTTACTCAACATGAAATTACCTCGGTTTACACAAACACATAGGAAAGAACTTCAATTCGAAATTCACACGATAGATTCAATATTGATGTTCTTATACTCAAGAGGTCAATATTCATACACAAATCCTTTACCTCAACACCCAAATACTATTCTACAATTATATAGTATGTCTTATTATTGCATTAGCAAGGAGGATAAAAAGACATTAAAGAAGTTTATTACACCTATTGCCACTGCAATCGAATTTCCAAATGGTCTATGATTCAATGTATCTTAATATATCTTCTCAATATAAAACATCTATTATTCCAACCTTATAAAATAAAGACAAGCATCATCGTTACCCAAATAGGGTTTCCTTTTACTAATTCTCAATTTAGCGAACCTATACTATGAAACTTCCATCCCAAGATGTTGAGATCTCAAATCAAACCTTGCCACTGTTTTTATTCTTAACTCAACATTCACAATTTCCAAAATATCCTATAGGTCATCTCCTTGACACAAAGGTTAGGTCGATTACTTAATAAGATTTCTTCTTTGTTTACACAAACCATGTTTATCATTGGATCAAGACACTAGGCCATAGTGGATACATAAACTTCAAGTTACACTATTGAGATAATAATCACCATATCCCATAGTTATATCCATATAAGATTTTTATTTGGATAGCTCACCCACACCACTTAGGAACCATGTTACAAGGTTAGGGATCCCTTATTGCTTCTAATTAAGCATTACCATGATGCACTAGAAGGTATCATTTATCAATGACACTCTACATTCATAACCCATTTACAAGAGATGTATCAATAATAGTGCGTAGAAGGTAATATATTTATAGCAAGTCTACATCTCATATTGATTTATAGATTATTCAAATAACCAATATTTTAATCTAAAAGTCAATAAAACACTAGCGTGAAACCCAACACTTTATAACACTTCAACTGTACTCAATGGCTTTAAAATAATCGTATTCTTTGTAAAAAGGGTTTTTTTTACACCACAAAATAGTCTTGATACTTAAGCGAAGAAAAGATAAGCAACAACCACAACTCACTAACTAACTAGATCGGTGTTCAATGTTAAAGGAGAATTTCTTGTCATGGAACAATAAGATAAGTGGATCTTTATCTAATTATCGACCCGATGCCAATGCAGTGACATAAATGTAAGTATTTACACCATATACCATCAAGGGTCTCAACAAGTAAATGGCATTAGAAAATCATTAATCATATCCCCTATTTCCAATAATAGGGATTAGTACCCTTATACAATTTTTAAAAAAAGCCTTGGCATTAAGATTTTTAACTCCATTTCTTTCATATTGTTCTATTAACAATAGTGTATTAGCTACAAAAGAAAATCCTTCGAGGTCCTAGATTAAACAACCCTGAGACCTCAATCAAATGTGGCTTATAACTATCCAATTCAAACCAAGACTTGATCATGATTCAAGAGATTGTTCACTGAGATTCAATGCCCTCTAAGTAAAAGAAATTGTATACCTTAGTTCTCATGGTCATGAATCCAAGGGTCCTTAATCACTCATATATCTATGCAATAAACTCTTATAAAAGAAAGAAAGATATTTTTCCCTTTATCTGCAAGGGAGTCACTAGCTAAAGTTCATTGCTGGTAATTTTACTACATGAGCCATTTCAGAATTAGCGATGTCTTTATTAGAATTTATAGAATTATGAAGTCAAGGTTCTGTAATTGGTTGTATAAAATCTAATGTATGATGAGAGAATGGAAATTCCACAGGCTTTCAGTAATGGTTGTGCCCCATCTAAGCACTCAGGGGAGATTTCATGATCACGAAATCTTGCAATCTGGTCTAGGCAACTAAGAGCCTGGAAAACATTCATCGACTTACAAACATTACTATCTCTACATAAATTGAACCACCGAAGTGCCATATCTTAACGAAAGGAGGAGAAAATTATTGCGAAGGGAAGAGAATTCCGTTTTCTACTCACCATGTAAAACAAATGTTATAAATAAACTTAATGGGGAAACTGCACACTTACACAATCAGCAACGAGTCATGTGTCTCAACTGTAAAGTTAGATGGAGATAATGCATGACACGCCAATGCAGAGGAGCAGAAATTTGAAGGAAATCTATGTTGAATCAGCGTTGAGCTTCCACACCAACCCACGTATACAGAGAGCCACCACTTTCACGAAATCTAATGCAGCAAAATGTAACTCGCCACACTTACAGTCGCTCCTTTCCATGCCCTTTCTCTCACTCTCCTTCCAAAACAAAGCTTGAATGAGAAGTTATGGGGATCGTGAGGGTTTAAAGGCTGCAAAGTGCCATTCTTTTTCCACATGGCTTGAAGTCTTCACTACCAAAAGAAGGGATGCCATACCTATTAATGGCATGACCCTTCTCAGTCAAGCCTTCCCCCTCTCTTCTTTAACGAGGATTGTCTCCCGCCCTCCTTTTATGGTTCAAAAATTATTTTCAATGAATCCATTTTGTGTATTTCCTACCATCTGTTCTATTTTGATGGACATCCATCACCAATCCATGAGCTCTCATATGGCGTAGGCATGGAGTAGGCTGACAAGGGTTGAGGAGTCTTTATGCTTACCTGTCAACTGCATCAGCTTGAAAATTTCTAAGGCTTTTAATGGATGATGGACGCCCATACCTTCGTCCAAATTTGTCTCCCCATGCCTTTGACTGACATGTTTAACTTATTTATTTGTTTTATTATTCACGCACTGTCCACGTGAAAGAGTCTTCTTTTACAGGGATGTGACATTACCACCCCCAGACAAATGGACAACTGGAGATTGTTAACAAGGGTGGGAGGGTACTTGTGCAATTACATCGCGGGGTAGCAGAAGGCTTGGATTTGGTGGAGTGTAGGGAGCTTATACAGCTTTGTGATTGGAGGATAAGCACGCACATGATGCTCTTTTTCCCATCCTGGACCCAGATTCACATCAACATACAACTGGTATTTTCTATGATCACTTGAGGTATAATTGTCTTTATTCAAGTATTCAGATATTGTTAGATAGATGATGCATGTACTTACAAGATTTGATGCTATTGTTATTACTTATGATAGTGTAGTTTTCTATTATCTGTTGTCAACCAGTTGTTGTTGCAGGTTCACAAATTCTTTTGTCACATAGTCATCGTATAAAGAATTGGATAGGAGGAACAGTTATCTTTTCAATATCTTATATATATTTCAGATCTGATATGCAAACCAAATCATTCAAATTTTCTACTTTAGTCTTTCACGGCAGTTGTATAATGATGTTCATAAAAGAATTTTCAGATATCTATATTTATAAATTTGATGTTATATTCAGAAATTTATTTAGCATTACTCTTTACTAATGTTATAAATGATTTGTATGTTTATCCTAATCAATGAATCTATATCCTAGGATGTCAAAAATATAGTTAAAACTTAAACCTAGTGACCTAGGTTATGCAATTTAAACCAAAAAAAGAGTAGCATGAAATCCTTTGTTAAACTCACAACCCAAGGGTGGGTTGTGACACAGCCATACTGGCCTTGGTGGAACTCTCGCATATATATAAAACATGCACTGTGTCATCCAATAATCACATCCTGACTTTAAAGATTTGTTCAATGTTTCTTGTCATTACAGATATGCTTAATATTTAGATGTTTTATGCCACACTTTACCAAATGAAAACATAAACTCAATATAGCTTTACATTGGTGAGCCTGACAGGCACCAAAATACTAGGATGAATTCAATATGTGCCCATATATGTTGACAGAGAATTGGAAGAACAGATCCTTAAACCAACTCCATATAAAAGGAATAAAAGATTACAATAAACGTTGAAAAGGTATGTTATATTTTCACGAAAGCAACATCCAGCAATGTAGGACCCCAACCAAATCCCTATATCAGAGATTGAAGTGGAAATAGTTTGTGACCTGATTGATACAATTGAATGATGAGGAAGATAGTCCTGTAATATTAATCTCTTTAGTAAAGAAGAGACAATCCTAGTTGCCATGAAGGATGAGTTGATTGTCTATACTAGAAGAAGAAAAATGACTGTTCCAAGATGTTGGTACTTCTCCACAGGATAATGAAAATATATATTTTTGTAGGAGACCTTATAGGAGGCAAAAGATGGAACCAAAGCATTCTTTGGCATACAAACTTATAAGGTTTGGTCGTGACAAGAATGAAGCTCCTGTGATACATTGTTTGAAGTGGGAATATTAGCGGAAGGATAACGATAAGATGGATAACAAAGTAAGAAAGGTAATACTCTACCATAAAATACCCACAGTAATCTTCATTTTGTTATATTTGGACTTATATCACCTATTATGCCGTAATGCTTAAATCCTCAATCAGAAAATTGGGTAGATGGTTACTGTCTTTTAAGAGGGACACACCTGCTCGAATTAGCTGTTTTGTTTCTAAACATATCTAACGTCCAATCTAAGAGACCCCTGCACCATTGAGACTGGATATGCTGTTTGAGATACTGCATATATGACATTATTTTCCTAAATATGTTAATTTTGGTCTATATTCATCAAACATTATTTTCCAATCAATGCTGCCTTCCCATAAGTTTTTTCTTATAAACGAGTAACAAGGCCACAAGACAGCAGGTTGTTAGACTTTGGAGAAAGTAACATCCACACAATATGGACATCAGGTCCATTTCAGATATTGATGTGTAAATGCTCTTAACCCAGTTAAGACAGTCATATGTTGTGAAATGCGAAAGATAGACCTCTTATATTCCCTTGTGAACCAAATGCAATCCTAGTTGCCAGAAAGAGTGAGCTGATTAGGTACTAAAGAAGACAAATGACTGTTTCAAGATATGCAGTTCTTACAGGAAGGAAAAAAATATATAATTTTTTGTACGAGATTTTATAGGAGGCTTAAGCTAGGACGAAAATCTCCCTTTGAAATCCAAATTGACAAGGATTGGCAGTAAGAAGATTGAAGATCTGGTATAACACATTTGCTTGAATTTGAAGTACTAGTAGAAGGGTAAGGATATTATAGATGACGAATTATTTAGTAGAATAACAAAAGATGCATTTCTTCAAAACAGAAACAAACAGGAATTATTTCAAGGCATGTTACAAGGATCTGCCATCAAATGGTATGATCAGTCCAATGCTGGAAAGAAAAAGACATGGAAAGGAATTAAATCAGAATTTAACAAGAAATTCAAGAAGTGGAAACTAATGGCTAAATCTATCATAGCTTGGTTTGTTCAAAGCAAGTAAAGGATAAATCAATCAATGATTGTTATAGGAGAATGTTGAACTCGATCAAAATGTTGAAAAGCATATGTTTTCCAACTTTTGAGGGGATATGAGTATGGGTTTTGGGGATGGAGGAGGAATGACTATTAAAAAAATATATAAAGTAATATTTGAATTTTTTAAATCAAAGTATTTAAAATAATATAAATTATAAACAAATCAAAAGACGTTGAAATTTTTAAAATGATATAAAATAATACTTTATCAATTGTATAATCCATCAACTAGACAAATGAGATTATACATAATATTAAGCATGATTATATTAAGAGACATTAAAAAAATGTTGTATCATGCATAGTTCATAGATACACTGAACAACAATCTCAGAAATCGGAGTAAATATCCAATTGATATCTCAAAAATTGCTCCTCTTCCTCTCTTTTTCTCTTCTTCTCATTGTACTCTTTTCCAATTCTCTTTTGGAAAATGAAAAACAACGATGGGCATGGGTTTTAGAAGTGTTTTTAGATTGGGGGATTTGATAGAACTCTTTTTTAGGATTTTAATTTTATTTGTTCTAGAATTTTATTTTATTTTCCTGTTATGTGCTTAATGTGGGGAACACCTTGAAAATGGCCAGGGAACATTAAGACATCTAGGGGATGCTAGGGAATTCAAAAAAATAGAATATCTCCGTGACATTTCCAAAAAATTTAAAAAATAAGGAGGAGGATAGATATCCTCTGCAAGTCTCTAAGACATGTGGGATGTCATCCAGACCCACAGGAACATGTCCTTGTGGAACACTGAAAAAACCTATCAGGGAGAACTCCAGCAGCAAGACTTTGTTATGGATTTCAAAGAAAGCTTACGGATAATGCCAACGTTGATTTACGATGACACATTAAATAAAAAATTACACCTTTTCTCCTGTACAGAATTCTATACACATATGACAACACCAAGGAAATGGGAGAAAGATAATGCATGCAATGTCAAGAACAGTCACAGGGATGATACTTTCAGCCATGACGAGTTACAGGACATGGATGACTGGAAGAGAAGCTCCAAGAATACATGTACAACAAAGTCCAAAAAAGCATTAAAATTGTATAATTGAATGATGCTTTAAAGCTTTTTAATAAGCGTAGCAGACCAGATGGACACCAAAAGTCCTCCTCCTCCTCCTCATCGGCAACAGAGATGCTTAGACTCAAGAGGTCTGTTAGAGGATGATGATGAAAATGCGTCAAAGTTAAAGATGATTGACAAAGATGTTTAATAAGGGCATCCATTCAAAAGAAAGAAAAACCAAAAAACCAAGAATTTGGTGACAAAAATATAGGGCTGAAAGACATCAAGAGGAAGAATGTTCATGAATTCTGCATCATTTGTGACTTAAAGACGTGCTATATAAAGGATTCACTATTTAATCTGAAGGATAAGGCAAATTAAGAAAACAAGCACTGATTGCACAATCTGCTGCACCAAATGGGAGATATAAAAATCAAACCAATCAATATTTTAACAAAAACAATAACAAAAAACCTTTGTTTGCTGTGATCTAGTGATTGAGATATAGCATCTTCCACACAAAAGATACAGATTCAAATCCTGTTGGACTCAAGAGTATACCATTCTTTCAAATTACAATTGTAGAAAAGCTTCTTCTGGTTGATCTTGTGATAATAAAGATGGAAAGTGTTCTAGCCGACTAGGATGCTATATAGAAGGAAGGCGTTGACTGGAAAAAGTAAATTTAATTCACAATTGAGGAACATAAAACAATTGTTGCTAAAATAGGTAGAGCTAGAATGATGATGGTCAGGGAACAAAATAATGTAATTTGAGAAGTGCAATCTAACTTTACTGTTGATTTTGAAGAAAGAAGATTAAAATTAGCCTACTGTTTGAAAGACGGCAGTTACTAAAGAGGAGATTACTTAACAGTGGTAAGTGGGTGACATATGATATGTACAGGTAGTGGAATTAGAATGACATAAGCAAGCAAACCTTTCCTCAGATATAATAAAAGAAAAATCCCTGTAAGAAAAGAAAGAGTAAATCAACATACCTTGTTGAAACAGAGCCAAGACCGAAAATAGCTTTCTGTACTCACAACACCAAAACAAAAGCAAATATTCTCCATATTTCATAAAGCATGAAACCAGTAAGACCAGCTTAAGTAAGTTTTAGGGTTTCAAACGGGATAAGAAACAAACAAGAGCCTATTGTAATAATATATATAGCATTTGAAATGAGTTTAGAAAAGAAAAAGAAAAAGGATAGAGTGTCGGAAAAAGAGTGGAATCCTACCATGAAGCAAGCCGCAGTGACTGCTCCCAAAAGAGGGATAATGTTGGCATGTAGAGATCTTAGAATACCACTGTCTTCATGTCCTCTAGAGGCGCCATGTGCCCTACCTGCATCACCCTCCCTTTGACAGCCCATTGCTGGAACAAATAAACAAAGAGAGTTTAAGCAGCTCTCAAACCTCTGCATCGTCCTTGGAAATCCTTAAAGATGGGACCCTATAGAAAGTTTGAATTGTGAGAGAAAAAATTACAAATGTAGTTGAATCCAAAAACATTAAACATCTTTCAAGGTATAAAAAAGGGTGCCTATACTAGACTAGAAGAATTCAAAGCATCACTAAACAATTGAGAAACTGAACTGACGTCCCACTTATAATTCCAGCTGACGAATTAGAATTTCTCTATTACTGTCACCCAAATTAAAAACTCAGGGTGGCAGCTCCAAATAGATTTCCACAAAGCACTCAGACGACTCAATATAATTATAATAATTTGAACGAGTCAATCGCATTATTAACAATTTGGCACGAGTCGAGTCAATGGATATTTGCATGGGAGGTACTTGTTAATTGATGTAAGGTATTAATGTATTCGCACAACAAACAGTTGCAGGTCATATCATGATTAATCTATCTTTGGATAACCCAGAAAGGTTTAGGTAGACATGTCATTTCATGGTTTAGGTAAGTTGTCATTTTCCAATGGAATTTTTTAAAACTGAGACATAGGAAGTTGATATGAATTTTCTTTGTCATTGTCCAATCATTCACAGGAAGCTTGCCATGAATCTGCCTGAGAATTCAAGCTTCTGATCTACTGTGTCTAGTCTCATATGTGACTAAACAGATTATCCCAAGATTTGTAGTCTTTGCCAAGGAATTCAAACTATTTGTAGAAAAGACAAATTATTTGTCAAAATTCCAAATGCTTTCCCGCGATCAGTTAATCGGGGTTTCTAAACCGTACCAAGGGCAAACACTATGTTGTTTTCTAATGTGTGTGATTTATCATGGTTTTTTAATTTATAAAAATCATATTTCTTATTTTCTATTCATTGGATAATATATTTGCTTCTTTTTGTTTAAGTTAGGTTTTATTAGCATTTATTTTAGTTTTAAATGGACATGGATAATTTGTGTCCCTTGATTGAAATGGGTCTAACTTAAAAAATTAAGTACAAGAAGGTTATAGAGATGTTAATGAGATGTATTCTACATTATTTGTAATGGTAAATCTTGGTGGTATGTAACTATAATATCTTGAATAAGAATATTATGTGAAATTTAAATAATTAACTTCAACAACATAAATATTTGGATCTTACTTCAAAATCAAATCTATTATAACAAAAAATATCCTCAATATAATATGTAGAAATGAATCCTTAAAATGCTACAATTAACACAACCATCCACAATAATTGATTAATCTTATTATTCAACATGATTTCAACTTACAATCAGTTCAATATTGCTAGATCTTTTTAAGAACAACAACAACAACAATTTTTATTATTTGAAAATATAGTAAATGCTAAAGGAGCCACATTCAAGATTGTAAACCCTAGGTGCTAAGGTAGCCACCTATCACCCAAACATATTGGCATTGTAGGAGCTATCAAAACAACAAGAGTGGCACTATAACACTTACCTCACCAATAATAATGACACTTAGGAATGCCATCCCCAACATTGATCTCTATCCTTAGAACTCGTCATATAATTAATAATTTTTTATAGCTCAAACTTAATCCATATGTGCAATTACACCAATCTAAATCAAGGGTTTTCATCCACAAATCTAGTTATGAAAATTAGGGGTTTCCATCCTCCAACCTCTAGTGATAAACAAACAAGATGTCTAATCTATTTGAGGGAATTAGTTAAATAAAAAAGCATACCATCTTTCATCCTTGGCTTAGGTTAAATATACACTTGAACATCCAACTTTCCCTCCATAAAACAATTTTAAATTCTTCCCTTTTTTTCTAAAAATCTCACTCATAACCTTTGCCTAACACCACTAAAAAAATAAAATTTGATTACATAACACAAAAGATCCCATAACTTGAACACCCACTTTTAAAACATTTAAGTAATTCTTTAATATAACACCTTTAACTAATATAATTTATTTTCCTAATAATAATTCCCTAACCTCAGAGGAAATGAGAAATGTATTTTCAAATCATCATGGAATTTTATTGGAAATGAGATATTAGAGTAGCATATACATTATTTCTCTAATGTACCGTGATGTAATTTGTCTTAACTTGCAAGAAAATTTTAAGTGAAAATGTTTATAATAGGCTGATAAGTATAAATATATTTAATAAATGCATAGGATGTGTGCAAGGGTAAATTGGTTGTAGAATATGGTTATTTGTTTGTTTCAATGCTAGTTGTTCTAAGACCTATTTTTCATGTATCAATTCAAGTTTTTGTTACATAATTTTATTTTATTTTATTTTTTATTTTAATTTGTTGAGGTAGCCATTAAGACCAATTTTTAACTAAAATGGAGTTATATAATTAGTTTCAATTTTGTTTTGATTTCAAGTTAAAAGTCTTTTTCTCTAAGCTTTTTAATTAAAACAAAAGGTATTCCTTCTATAATTATATAGATTCTATTGGCCTACAAAATTATGCCCTTTTTAATTTACGAGAGAGTATTTTTTAATTTAAAATCTAAAGTAATAGATTGATAGTATTTGATCTTTAGAATTGTAAAATTTGAACATATCATTTCTAATCAATTGCCACCCTAGATAGAAAATATTATAGTGATTCACATAACTATTCCACCCTATAGTAATGATAATTTTAAAGAATCAAAATAAAGATGTTCCTAAAAAAACATACGCTTTATAAGTGGCACTTTTTTTTAGGAAAGGTGTCTCAACCTTGCTCGTAATGTTAAAATTGTAAACAATGCAACTTTAAGGATATAGAATGGTAATACTTAATTTATAGGCTACAAAGCTCATGTTTTGTCAAAATAAAAATTCTAGATTGTTTAGCATCACTTTTATTAATGCTTGGTGCATAGATCTCTTTTGAGATTTATAATTTTAAAAAAGGGTTTCAATGGCCTCTTGGACGAAAATTTATGGCTTTGAAAAATTGTGCCTCCTACATTGAAAATGTAAAAATATTTAAGACACAAAAAAAGCTATTAGAGGAAGTTACACTTGTTGACGAATTTATGATGTGTTACAACATGTTTTAATAAATATGTGAATGGAGATAATGAAGTCAAGATGGAATGCCCAAGTTAGTGAGAATATACTATTTTTAGCTTACGGACTCATCTTGGGTTTTGGGTGTTGGATTTCTAACTAGGGATTTGGGGGTCACATTTTTGGTGGTTTTAGCTCATGATTTTATAATTTTTATTTGATTGTTTCATGTATTGTTTTTCCTATTTATTAGGTGCGTATGATGGGGGTTCTAATAGTAAATTTTGAAGGCATTATATTGCTATCAGAATTACTTCAGATCTCTCTTTGGTGATACTCTTATAAAGGCTTAGATTTTGCAAGTGAATTGTAACCCTTGATTACTAAACAATGCATTGAGTTGCTTTTAGTGTGGATTTTTTCAAAAATCCCATTTAATTCATTGTGTTACTGTATATTATTTTTTATTTATTTCTTTGTAATTACATGATTAGTTTTATTTTTGCACAAACCTCCTCTCACATATTAGTGTAGGAAGCACACTCCATGCCTATGTTTCCTTCCATTTGATATTAGAGACTAATCACCTCAAATTCTAGGTGTTAGGCATAAGGTTTTTTTGTACTAATCTTGGATTGAGTGGGAGTTTGTATAGAAAAATATCTTGTTGTAAGAAAAATGGAAAACACATCAAGGATAGAGATGGATAAGATCTCAAGCATAAAATTTGGGCTTTGGAAGCTCAAGATGGAGGATATGATAATGGATATAGATATTTTAGTTGTAGTATCCAAATCGACTCATACTAATATGTCACAAGAAGACTAGAACAAAATGGACATAAAAGCTAAGGGTCTCATTAAACTCTATTTATTGTTGAATTTGCATGGAGAGACCACCACATTGAACCTTTGGAAGAAGCTAGGTAACATTTATCAAGAAAAATCCCTGGTAAATAATATTTTTTTGAGAAATAAGATGTATAGCCTTAGGATGGAAGATGGTGATTCTATGGTTGAACATATAAATACTTTCAATATGATTGTGACCTAGTTGCATTTTTTTGGAGTGAAGATGAGGGAGGAGGATTGGTGTAAGGATTTTCTAGTATGACTTTGTTATATGTGTTTTTGCCAAATTCATGGGACCACCTTGTTATGACTACTGGGAGCACTACCACCAAATTGAAAATGGATGAGGTGGTGGCATTGTTACTTTTCTGAAGATACAAAGAAAGTCTTGCAAATCTATCAAGGAGGCCATATCTACTTATGTAAGACAAAGAGAAAGGGAAGAAGAAGGACAAGAAGTGAGACAACCCTAGATTCAAATCTCCTAGTAAGACAAAGGAAAAATATTGGAACTATAGCAAACATAGCCATTTCAGAAGAGACTACAAGGATGAGAAAAATAAGTGATTATGATAATGAGTTTGAGAAATCCTCTTTGGATGATGGTGATGCCTTAATCATAGTTTTGACTACACATAAATTATATAGTGTGTGGTTGATAGACTCTAATACTTCTTTCCACAAGTTATGATATTTCTTGGAAATAGTAAAAATAAAAAATATAGAATACCACTTCAAGGGGGTGACCTCCAATAATCAAATAATAATATATGAATTCAATAATGTATGACATGATGATATGGGAGAGAGTTATCTTCCTTATTTATAGGCTAAATTATGTAGGGACATACCCCTTCATCCTAATTAAGACCTATTAATGTATTAACTAATATTTATGTTAGGGTTAAGCATGCCACAAGTGATTATCCTTAGGAATATATAATATATACTCAGAAATATATCATATTAGGACCATAACATTCCCTTCCCCTATAGAAAAGTATTGCCCTCAATGCTTAACAACTCTGAAATCTTTCATATGAATCATTCATCGTTCCATGTTGCATCTTCAATTGACAAATTCTTCCACTTGATTAGGAATTTTGAGGTGGCTCTATTTTCTAATCTAATTTTGGAAATTACATGAAGTTTTTGTATATTTTGTATGAATACCTTTTCCATAGTATTAGTGAAAGAGTCCACAAAAATATGAATTCTTAATTAATCTATCCACAAGAAGCCATATTACATCAATATTATTTATATTTGGGAGCCCCATAGTGAAGTCCATTAATATTTTTGCCCAGTGTTGTATTGGAATGCCTAATATTTGTAAGAGGCTTGGAGTCTTTATTATTTCCCTTTTACTTTGTTGGCATATCAAACATTCTACCACAAATTTTAGGATATTCACTTTAATACCTTCCCAAAAGATTGTTTTCTTTATAGGATGATAGGTATGAAAAAATCTTCTATAGTATCTTGATAGACCTAAAAATCCTCTCTTCTTAGGGTCCATCTTAACACCTTTAAGTGACACCAAATGCCTTGAGTATTCTACTTGTTTCGCCCTAAAGACACGTTTGGATTGTTTTACATAGATTTTATTTTCTTTCAATTCATAAACAATAGGAATATGAAACTTATCTTTATGAGTAATTTTATTTAGCTTCTTGTAATGTGAGCATATTCTCCATGGATCATCCTTTTTCTTAAGAATAAGCATAGGGGGTAAATATGATTTTTTGTTAGGATGAACAATGCTTCATGGTATTAATTTAATGTCATGATTATGGTCTCCAATGAGAGGTATAACCTTGGATTCTTGAAATACTTGTTGGTGGTGTTGAATAATCTTTTGAATTTTTGGTTGATCTTGAGTTATCATATCTTGTGCTTCTATAAAATGTAATTGTGCCCTTATACTATAATAACCTTTTTTGAGTAATTTATCCATCCTATGGGAGCTAATGATTTCACTTGGTGGTGATTTTATTCTCAAATTTTCATATTTTTTCCCATGTATCCTAAAAGACATGGATATGTCTTGAGAACTAAAAGATATTGTTTTTTTGGGTGAAAATTATGTAATCAACTTTTCAATAGATTACACAACCTAGATTTCAACCACAGTTGTGAGAGATATGATCTCTCCTCTTAGAAAGGGGAGGCACCCTTCTTACTGCTTACAAAAGCTGAATAAAACTAACTAAATATTCAAAAAATGTACACTACAACTATGATATGGGGGTGTGTGTTACATTCATGCTTCTCTCTTTTTTCAGAAAAGATGTTTTACAATGCTTCATGGTTGATAGCTCTAATTCAAAAATAACTTTAAACTAAAAACAAGTAGTAATGCCAATACCTCTATCTTGTCAAAGCAAAGTGTAGAGATACCAGGTATGATAATAATAACAATAAAAATGGAAAAGGAAAGCTCATGAAGGCACAAAGTTGTTTCAGAGTTTTTTCATCGATGGATATGTGAGAGATGTATCATTTGTTGTATTAGAAGCACAAAGTCTTCTAGATACAACAATTCCATAAATAGCATGAACAATTACAAGCACAAAGTCTTGTAGATCATTCAAAAATAGTTAACCAAACATAAACGTAAATTCAAATAAAGAATGTAACACAAAGTTTACATAAATTTACTTGAAGACCTTCAGATCTCATCTACTAATCACCACCAATATAATCAAGCCACAAGATTATTGATTCCAACACAAAGTCTCATATGCAATTCTCTTCTTTATTGATCAGATTTTAATTCGCAAACATGAACACAAAGTTTCAAAAATCTACTTCGAAAAGGGAAGCACTTTGTTGCAAAATACTAAAGATAAAGATTACAATAGAAATCCCTCTTATTTATAGAAGAGAGGAAAGAGAGAATCTAGGAAATTAGTTGAGTAAAATTAGGAAAGTTAGGTGAGCAAGAATAGGAAAACCTAACTTTGACTTAGTCAAAATGTAATCCATCTCTTTGAAATTACATCTCATATTTTTCAATGTAATTATATTTTCCAAAAAGACATTTAAGATGTCAAAAACTATTTACAAGATGCATAAAGGGAAGCATCAAAAATTTCAACATTGGAGATCAAAAATCTTTATGGTTCCTTGCTTTGGGCATGGAAGTCTTCATACTTCTTCTTGGTCTCCTATATGACCTTATCATTTCAATCGACTGTGTAATCCACAAGGGTGTGAATTCTGGTGATTGTCCTTCAAACGGATGAATGGATTTTCTTGCACCTGTGAAGATGTGTATTGAGAATATCAATGGTCAACTGTATATCACAAATGACATGTATGGAGGCTTTGGAAAAAATGGCATCCTCCACTTGTTGCATGACAACTTCTTTATAGATCTTCAAGAAGCTTGCCTAGCAATTCTTTGATTCCCTTCTCCAAGATAGCACAATGTCCTTCGACATCTTCTTGTACATGGTGAAGATCTTCGATAAGATATTTGATCACATTGATGCGGTGCTTGAGTGATTCTCTTACCTCTACGTATTTTTCCTTGTTGGGAATTACCCCAACTTGCACCAATTTGTTGAGCTTTATGAGCTTTTCCTGTTTCATTTGTGACCAAAATGATAAGCATTATTCCATCTCTTTTCGCTCTTGAGTAAGTGCACTTTCCTCCTTATCAAGCTCTAATTTGAGCTTGGTTATTTGTGTGGCCTTCTCATCTGTAGCAACTATTACCTGTGATCCATCTTGTATTAATTCATCAATAAAATCATACAATGCTTTACCTTTGGAGGAAAAATTTTCTACCTTCTATACTGCTGGTTCTTCTAGGTTTTCAATAGCCATGAGTTGGATATTTCCCAAAGAGTTTGCAAGTCTCCTCAAAATAGTTGCATATTGTTCAACCTTTTTTTTGTACATGTCTCGGGCTTCCTCCATTCCGTCAAGCCTTCCTGCCAACGCATCCAAGACCACTTGTGCATCTTCCTTTGCACTTTCATTCGTAACCTTGCCAATCTAGACCCTTGTTACAGTGTAATCCTCCATATTCACATCTCCTTCCTCATGAGGCGGTATACCAATCTCTACATATTTTTGACCCGATTTGTCAACATGGAGTCTGGAATGTACCTTCACCTTTTTCTTCCCCTTGGATTTTGGAGGGGCTATCTCTTCAAGATTGAGTTCCTCTGGAGAGATCATCTATTTTTTCCTCTTCAATACTTGAGATACCAACCAAGGGGGAAGAGAGGTAGTATGAGCTTCCTGACTAGCTGTCAATTATTTTTTCACAACTGCTTATGTTGAAATGATTGGTATGGTGACAATTGGAGTAGTGTTTGTCATGAATGCACTAGTAGATTGCACTCCAAGTTGACCATGCAAGGATTCATGCATGAATATATTGAGTTCAACCTTAGAAGTGATGTCATAGGAGGGAGATGACAAGTTGGGAATGGATGATGGAGAACTTGTCAAAATATCAACCATTTGTGTATTTGAAACTGATTGAGGAATATCAAGTATGATTGATGTTACGGGAGGAATGTAGACATCCACTGTATGTATGGTAGATGTGGGAAGAGGTGATGACGGAAAAGGTGGTGGTGGAGTGTTCGGATTAGGAGGTGTGGGAGGAATGTTTGAAGTTACAGGTGATGACGTGTGGGGAAAATCCTCAATAACATTCTCATGTGGAGATAGAGTTTGTTCTTCGCCATGCCCGAGTTCTTATTTATCACCTTCTTGTTCTTCAGAATCTTGTCCACCTTCTTGTTCACCTTCTGACTCTTGTTCATGTGGGGAATTTTCTTCCTCATCAGAGTCTTCTTCTTGAGAATCTTCTTCTTCATTAGATTCATCACTTGAATTTTCTTCTACTTCAGAATCTATCTCTTCAGAAACGGGTCCTTTTCCTTTTGAGTGAGATGTTTCAGATTCCATGGCTTTTGAATCTTGAACTACTCGTGTATCCTTCTTGCCAACAGTGAAATTTATTTTGGGGCCTCTTCGGGAAGAAGAGGGAATAGCCGCTTGCTTATCTTTCGTGTGGAGTTGCTGTTGTGGGTTAATTTTTGCTCTACGTATTTCTCCTTTTGACTTTTTCTTGAAGGCTTTCATTTGGAAACCATGTTTATGTAACCACTTTGCAGTGTTAGCCAATATGGGAGAAAGCCTCTCCCTGATGGAAACACATTCATTCTTTGACCACTATACTGCAGGCAAGGGTTTCCTAGAAATATCGTCTTCATCATAGGCAACATTCATAATGTCACCAAGATCTGTGAAATCCTCTTGTAGATCGACAATACCAAGATCCTTGATTTGTTTCACGACTAGCCTACAATAATCCATTTTGTGGATATCCTCTTCATCTCTGCAATTAGCCCAAATGTCTTCAAAGCAATATTTGTGCTTGTGATCCTTTTTCAACTTCTTTTTTACATTTTGGAAATCAAAGTCAAATATGGATTTATAGGGTCTTATTGTCATGACCTGCATTTTTGCATAGATTGATTTGGCCTTTTGCACACTATTGATGGTATATCTACCAATCGTTAGTGGAAACTTGAATCCTGGTTTGTGGATCCTCATGTGTTCTTTGTGAACTAAAATTAGTTGTTTGCATAACTCCATGAGCACCCACTTGTTTGAGGGATATCTGGGCAACATGTAAGGGCACCCAATGTAGCATCCTACCCTCATTTAAGTGAAAGTTGGAACTCTAAAAACAATATCAAAGAACTCAAGATCTATTCTCATAATCACCTATCCAGAGGAGTCTATCACACTTTTTCTTTCCCTAATGTAATGGGATGCAACCTGGAGGACAAACTCTATATTGTGTGTAGAAGTCAGGAATGTAGACACCAGGTCTAGATTGCTATGTATGATGGCTCTCAGGGAGTCTTCAAGAGGCTTTTGTTCAATTCTTTTCACAGAGTCTTCAAAGTCCTGATGACCGGCCTCAGTGCCCTTTATTTCATCTACCTTGGAGAGCACCACTGTAGGTGGGAAAACATCTTGATACTTATATTTCATCTTGTGCTCTTTTTTAGAAGACAAAGGAGGAGTCTTTGTTGTCATCTAGAAACAACTTGATCAAAGATGTCACCTTGAAGATCACTTGATGATATCTGGAAAGAAATTGCAAGGATGATGAATCAACAAGAATTAGCAAAAAAAGTAGCATTGGGAAGTGTGAAGCAAGCAAATGATGTTGAGCAAGCATGAATAGAGAAAATAGGCACGAAAAATGATGCGAGAGCGAAGAAACGGGGTTCGAAGCGAAAATGGAGCAGTTTGAAATTATCTAAGGAAAAATTTTCTGAAAGTGTAGGAGCGTTGAAAATTAGCGCTCCTACACTTGGAGAAGTGATTTTCAGGTGTAAGGGCGCTGAAAATCAGCACCCTTACATGTCTTGTATGTAAGTTCAGTAAAATGTGTCAGGGCACTGAAAATCAACGCCTTGGCACTTGGTCAGTTAGTGTGAAAAATGTTGAGTGTAATGGTGTTAGAAATCAACTCTTCAACATTTCAAATGATGGCCTTGCATGCGATGAAACCTTGACATTAGCAAATGTGTGGATTGAAAATCTCATTGCATGGAGAATGACATGTTGAAGAACAAAAACAAAAACAAAGAGCGAAGGAAACATTTGAAGAAAAAGACATGTTTCATCTTTTAAAGCTAGGGCATCGAATGAGGAAAGAACACGCAAGGAAACAATGAAGGCGTGTGACATAGAGACTTGCCCTTTTGAAAACAATGCATACAAAAAATTGACACAAACCCTTTAGACAAAAACAAGATCAAAGTTTACAACATATTTACAATGCTTTTCATCTCTGCAAATGAATGGGAAAGATGAGAAACGTGGTGAAAAAGGAAAAATGACATACCTGGAGCAAAAAATGAAAACCCTACCTCAAATTGCTTGAAGAAATATTCAAAAATGTCTTGGAAGAGGCTGGAAATGACTCAGCATGGTGAGGAGAGAGGAATGAAAAAATAGAATAGAGGTAGATCAATCTAAAATAGCTTAAAAGTCACTTTTGAAGTGTCATTAATGAACTCCAAGTCGCGCATCAATTAAGGCGCATTAAAAGGCAAAACTGTAAAAAGTGTACTTGAGTCAAAAATCAGTGCTTGTGCACCAAAAACTAACTTTTGGAAAAGACACACAAGTGCTGAATTTTAGCGCTTGTGCACTTGACACTTAGTCAAATTTTGCATCAAAGTGTAGGAGCGTTGTTTTTTGGCACTCCTGCACTTTTCACAATTTTGACTAAGTATTGACGTCTAGACCTCACAAAGGTACTCGTTTCGAAGGTTTTTGATAGACAGACACAGAGGACCGCTCAAACGAACTATTTGAGACTTTGGAACGCACTTTGAGGTGGATTGAAGTTTTCCTCGATTTGTGTGCTTGAACATCACAAACCTATGAAATAGACAAGTTTCGTAGGGGGGTTATCTATGGATCGAGCATCGCTAGATTCCATGATAACATGTTGCTAATTGTTTAAGCCATTGCACACCCAAAATTGCATCCACTCCCCTAATAGGTATAGCAAACATGTATGAATCTAGTTGATAATTTCCCAATGAGAGATTTATATGGTGGCATTTACCACCACGAGATAATTTTCCCAATGACAATCATGAATTGAAAATTAGAGATTAGATAAACAAAATAATTGAGCTCATTAGCTAATCTTCTATCAATAAATTTGTGTACTAATAGTATCTACTAACACTTTCACATTTTTCTTTTTTATATTACCAATTAATTTTATTATTTGTGGTATATTTGTTCCATTCAATGTGTGTAGGGAGATAGTAGTGCTTTATTTTTTCTTGGAATCCTCATTCTTAAGTTTTATGTTTGATTATTTTGTAGGTACTTCTCCCTCTTCTTCAACCTTGTCATTTATCGCACTACTAGAAAACTTATGACTCCCTAACCATTTTTTATCACAATTCCAACATAGGCCTTTTTTATTTTCTCTATCTCTTAGGTTAAAGAATTTGTCCATGTTTTTGCTAGTAGGCTTAGTCACATTTTTATCAATTACTCTCATGGTTTCACCTTGGGTGGTTTTTTTTTATCAATATGCAATGCTTGTCCATAGCTTTCTTAACTATACAAGGTTCCAGCAATCTAAAATCATGTTGGATTGGGTCCTTAAGTCCATTGATGTACAATTGTAGCCTTTGGTAAGGCATCACCTCAAGAGCTCTAAGTGCTAATCTCAAATTATCAACATTATATTTCAACTAAATACCTTAATTGTTTTAGATTTTCTAGTTGGGTGGAATAGATTTCAATGCATGGTTGCTCATAAAAGGTTTCTAATTCTTTACTAAATTCATGCCAACTAAACAATTGTCCTTGTTTGTCACTCATCTTCCATTTATACCATTGGTAAGGTCCTAATTCTAGATATAGTAAAGTTATGTCAACCATGACATTATTTGGTATATTGTGACGTTTAAATTATTGTTCTATGAGGCTTATCCATGAAATTTCATTTCTACCATCAATTTTATGAATGTTTATTAGATTGGTAGATATAATTATTGACCTCGAAAAGATTCTCCTATCCCTGGATTTGGTTTATTAGGGTTATACCTACCTTGGTGTTTTTTTTTTTACTTTAATTCTGATAATAATTCCTTCATAAACCTATCTAAACCCTCATTTAAGGATTTTACAAATGGGTCTAACAATTCATCTTTAATGAAATGTATCATTATTTTATATCCTTGCATAATTATTTCCTCAATTTTAGGTGGTGGAAAATAAAATGGGCCCTTAGATTTTGTATATGTAGGAAGGTCCTCTAATCCTAAAGATGGCATGGCTTTAATTATATTTTTATTTTAAGCATTATGTTCAGGTAGGAAAGTATCTAGAGAGAAAGAAATTGATCTTTCAGTTTGGACAAAACTTAGACCACTAAATTAAGAAATATATTTTATGTCTAAAAATAATTTTCAAAGAACTAATCCTAACTAATTTTGTATAAGCTTTCTGAAAATGTAATTCTTTTTTTAATTCCAAAAATTGCAACCTCTAGAGAAAAATAATGAAAATTTTGACTAAACTTTGACCACTACATTAAAGACTTTATTTTATTTCCAATAGTGAATTACAAAGAACTAACCCTAGCTAATATTTGCTAGGCTTTCCAAAAATGTAAAAAATATTTAAAAAATAAAAAATTATGGCCTATAGAGAAAATTAATGAAAAACATAAAATCACAATAATTTTTAGAAAACCTACCTTCAAAGCATGTTTTTTTTTGAGAGCTTACCTATGCCATACCTCAAAACCCAAAAAAAATAAAATCAAAATTTGCACTAGTTTGGATGTTATGGTGGAAACAAAAAAATTGGCTCAAATCGAAGCTCTAATACCACTTGTTATGATATTTCTTGAAAAAAATTATAAAAATTAGAAATATAAAAAACCACTTTGAGGCTCGGGTGACCTCAAATAATCAGATAATATATAAATTCAATATTGTATGATATGATGATATGGGAGATGGTTCTCTTATTTATGGCTAAACTATGTAGGGACATACCCCTTCATGCTAATTAAGAGGTATTGATGTATTAACTAATATTTATGTCATGGTTAAGCATGCCACAAGTGCTTATCCTTAGGAATATATCATATTAGGATCATAACATCACATGACCTCACATTGGTTTTGGTCCTCAAAATATGAAGAATATGATGGTGGAAAGGTGTACCTTAGAGATGACTCTCATATTAAGATTATTGGTTGTGGAGAGTATTGATTTGATTCCTTGATGGATGAATGAAGGGAATCAATGGTGTACTACTTATCTTTGGTCCAACATGAATCCTAATTTATGTAACTAAACTTAATGATTCAAGTGTGCATATTGTTTTCTCAATTGGAGCTTGTAAGATAGTTAGAGAGGCTATGGTGCTTGCTAAGGGTGTCTACATAGACACTTTATTTTATCTAGATGCATGCATGGTTCAATGTACTAAATATTCTATTCTTTTAATGAAGAGATATGTTGAATCTACACCTTGACCATTGGAAATAGTAGAAAAGAGGAGTGTTGCATCCACTTTTGATGGTCATGATTTCAAGATACCTAAGGGTGCTCATGCTTTGGATACTAAGCTATCAGCTAAAAAGGAAATGTTATGGCACCAAAGGATGGACCCCATAGGTGAAAAGGGTCTAAGGGTTCTAAAAAATAAAACCATTGTTGAGTATTAAATGAATGTAATCTTGAATTTAAATTACTAGGAACATTATTTATATGAAAAATAGAACTATGTTTAATTTTAATCTAGTTCTCATAAATCTTCTAAGATATTGGAATTAATCTATTATAATGTATTTGGTCATGTTAATGTTCCTTTGATTTCTAAATATGTATATTATGTATCTTTTATTTATGGCTATAGTAGAAGTACACGGGTATATCTTCTTAGAATTAAATCTAAAGTCTTGTCATTTAAAAGTTTAGGAAAATTAATATTTTGAGGATTGACAATGGTGGTGACTTTTTTTTAGTAGATTTCAACATATTCTATGAGGATCGTGTGATATAGAGACATAAGACAAATTTCTATGCCCCTCAAAAAAATGGATTTGTAGAAATAATAAATGTGACATTAATGGAGAGGGCTAGGAGTATGTTTGGAGGGTTTGACTTGGAACTTAAATTTTGGACAAAAGAAAATTATATGGTTTGTTACCTAGTTAACAAATCTCCTACTTCCTATTGTTGAGGAGACATCTATAGAGGTTTATTTAGGAAAAAATACTTCATTAAGATATCTTCAAGTCTTTTTGTCAAGGCATATGCACATGTTCCTAGAGAGAATGGTCTAAGTTGGAGAAAAAGGTTATGAAATGTATCTTTATTGGCTATGGTGTTGGTGTGAAAGGGTATAAACTTTGAAATATTTTAGCTACAAAAAATTGTATAGTAGAAGTATCCTATTTAGAGAAGTTAAAACTTCTTCCACAATATTGTATCCAAAGAAAGGAAGATGTGGTTCAACTTCCCCTAAATATTAAGAAGGTTAAACTAGAACCCCATGAAGGATCTAAATAAGAGGAGAGATTAGATAGTTTATATATTTTTGAAGATGTATAACCTCCGCATCAACTCTTAAGGAGGTCTACTTAGCATAAATAACAACCAAAAAAATATAATTCTCCTTATTGGAGATGTATTTATTCTTTGATTCCTAACATAAATGAGCCTAGAATTATGGAGGCATTGGTTATGGATGATGCAAGTCCTATAAAGTGGCCATGGATGAGGATATGATTGCATCGAAGAAAATGAAACAAGGGACTTGGTAACTTTTCTTGATGAATGAAAACTCATTGGATGCAAATTTATGTTCAAAAGAAAGACTAGTTCATATGCCAATGTTGAGAAGCATAAGGTGAAATTGTTTGTAAAAGAATATTTCCAAGTTGATGGAATTGATTATGGTGATACTTTCTCTCTAATTATTAAGCTAAAATACATTCATTTCTTATTATCTATTGCAAAAAAAATTATATTGGGGTTAAGCAAATAGATGTGAAGATAGCTTTCCTTCATGGTGATTTAGAGGAAGTAATTTACATGACATAACTAGAGCACTATATTACAATAGATTAAGAAAAATTTAATTGTAAGATGAAGAAATATTTGTATAGCCCTAAGCAATCTTGTAGGATGTGGTACAAAAAAAATGATTCTTTTGTGTTGGGATTGGTATTTTTATGTTCAAATTAGATCATTGCACCTATTATAAGATGGGTAGTGATCATTTCATTGTTATCACATTATGTATATTTTTATAATGGTAAGAACAAGATTTATGAATTGAAGTTTCATCTTTCAACATAGTTTGAAATGAAAGATCTTAGGGCTTCTAAGTTCATATTAGGGATGGATATTAGAAGAGATAAATCTATCATAAATATTTACTTAGGATAGAGAAAGTATGTAAACCTGATGCTAGAGAGATTTAGCATGACAACTTACAAATCATTATGTTCCTATTTTAGTGGGGATAAATTTATTTGTAGAGCAGTGTTTGACTTCTCCTAGTGAGATGGCGGATATGTATAGAGTACCTTATAATATTATTTTTGGGAGATTAATGTATAATATGGTTTATACTAGATCAAACATTGTCCAAGCAATGAGAGTCCTTCTCCACTTCATGGATAATATTGAAAAATTTCATTGGGATGCAATAAAGAGTGTCTTTAGATATTAGTGAGGTACCTATAACATCCATTTATTATCACATTAATTTTAAAAGACACAAACACTCGAGGATTGTTCCTAGATTTTTTGATTCAAATTGGGTTGGGGATGTTGACAGTGGGAGATCCACCAGTGGACATGTTTTCACCATGTTTGGTCGTGTTGTCAATTAGATGAGTAAGAGGCAGGTTGTGGCTACTTTTTCTATTACAAAATTAAATTATATTGTAGCTATCAATTCTTGTAAGAAATCCATCTAGCTTAAGTGATTGTGTTTAGACGTGGGGTGAAGTCCAAGAGTTGTTATAATTCTATGTGATAGTCAAAGTGTCATATACCTAGCAAAGAATCCAACCTTCCATGCAAGGATGAAGCATATTGACTTCTAGTACCATTTTATTCATGACATGGTAAGGATGGGAGGAGGATGCTATAGAAATTTGACACTATGTATAATATTACAAATATATTGAGGAATCTAATGAGCATAAGAAATTTTAGGTGGTGCTATGGGTCTACAGGCCTCTTCAACCCTACTAACTATCTCATAAGTTTTGGTAATCCATTTACTCTTGTAAGGTTCTCTTCAAGTGAGATAATGTTAGGAAAGGTATAAAAACCTTGCTCTTAATGATAAGACTGTAAACAATGCAATTCTTAGGCTATATAATAAAAAAACTCAATGTCTAAGGTATAGAGTTTATTTTACCAAGATTAAAATTTTAGGTTTATTGGCATCACATCTAGAAATATCTATTTTTAAATCTCTTTGAGCTCTAAAATTTAAAAAATTGGCCCCAAAAACCTCTTGAATCTAAATTTATGGCCTCTAGAAGTTGGGCCTCCCATATTGGAAATTTAAAAACATTTAGGACACATAAAAGAGTTGTAAGATGGAGTTACATTTCACCAAATTTATGATGATATAACAACATGTCATAAGGCATATACGAATGGAGATAATTAAGCCAAAATAGAACATACAATTTGGTAAGTGGATTATGACATGTTCGTGACATGTGGATGAAATATTTTATTTTTAGCTTGTGGACTCATCTTGGGTTTTAGGTGTTAGATTTATAGTTCTAGGGATTTGGGCAACACTTTTTGGGTTGTATTTAACTCATGGTTTTGAAATCAGAATTTGATGAATCCATGTATTATTTTTCCTATTTATTTTTCACTTGAGATTGGGGTTTTGATTGTGAGTTTTTAAGGTATTGTTATGCTACCAAAGTTACTCCAGATCTCTAGTGGTTAATACTCTTGTAAAGGATTAGACTTTACAAGTGTATTATAAGGCCTTTGATTACTAAATAAATCATTGATTTTATTTAGAGTGTAGGGTTTTCTCTTAAAAGGGTTTTCCCCAAATAAGTCATTATGTTTGTTTTTTTAGACTGTAGGAATTGGTCATGTATCTATTCCCCTATAAACTGTAGTGCACCTGGTAAAAAAAATTCACGTGATTGGTGACGCTGGTGCGACATGCCCTCTAGTACCATGGGGACATTGGGGAGACTAGACCTCATGACCTCTTATCTGTAATAGGATGCTTTAGCCAATCAAGCTAGGCCCACCGCCTTGATAATTCATTATGTTTTTTTTATAGATTAATAGTTGGGTAGGGCCAACACCCATTGTATTATATCAAAGAGAAACAAAAATTACAGTTTTAAGTTTAGAACAATGCAAAAAACCTGAAGCATAGAAAAATGTTATATCCAACCTTCATACTACCAAACCCACCCTTCTATGCAATTCTAGCTACAAACTTCCTACCTACCCAAGATGTTGAACTAAAACCATATATTACCAAATACATATATGCAAAAAAAATGGCATGAGCACAAGGATTAACTTATCCTCCTTCTCTTCTACTTTCTGGGGCCATAGAGCGTAGTGAAGATGGGGCTCCCTGCGTCGCAACCAAAACCTCTTTTTTTCTCCTTATTTCTCATTTCCCTTGCATGGGCCGCACGGGCTTTAACCAGACAGTATAGTTTCCATTTCTTGTGCGTTGGACCTCTAGCAATTTCCTCTACATCTCGCCCATCCTCCTCTTGCCAGCCCTCTCTAGTGTCCGGTAGCAGTGGCAACACAAAGGCTTCTTCTCTATTTTTGTTGTCGTTGCCATCCTCAACTTCAATCCCTTCATGGGCCATGTAGTTCCCCAACCTGTCCTTCATCAGAGGAGGAAGGATAGTGGCCATGCGTAGCCAAAAAAATGAGATTTTTGTCAATATCCCTCACCCGCTCCTCTAACTCTTCCAACTCGATTGAAGAAAAGAGTGGGAATCTTGGTATCGGCTTAGACCTTCACCCTTTGCTTAGATAATAGTGTTATGACACAGGAATCATCCCCTTGGCATCTATACTGTCCAAAATAGCATCAATCTCACCGAGATAGGTGTGTCTGAAGAGTCTCTGGCACAAATTCTTTTCCTTCTGCTTTGTCACACCTTTGTATAGCGTGAGTGCCAAGAACATTGTTGGGATATCTATATTGAATTGGTGCCTATGGTATGTCCACAAGAATTCATGACCTAGAACCTCCTCCATGGCATGCAGCACTAGCTTGTTCTTCACAGTCAAAATACCCCTCAGGCGAACATCTGACACCTATCCATAGAATGGCACCATCGTTGTAGTCATCTCCAAGCACACTGACATATCCATGGCTCCAGGTGCTTCATTATCCAACTCTTCTTATAATTACTTAACTTTGGCCACCACTTCACACATATAGCCTCTTGCCACTAGCTGAAATTCGCATTAAAATCACCAATCTTGTCACACAAATTTTCCATGAAGGTTATGGCATGACATTCCCAAGGATGCCATCCTAGATATGGCATTCACATGACGCGGGTGTACTACCATCATCATGCTAGAATAGGTTAACACTTTTTTAAGACTTTTATTAAATATTTTTTAATATACCAGTGAACACTGAGCATCCCACCTTATGGTCCCGAGGTAATGATGTTACCTCTACCAACAAGATCCCACTTGCCACCAATAATCTTCATTTGGTGTCAAGGACAAAGCCACCACGTCCTGCACCACGGTCACCTCGGTAACCATGTTAGATCCTAGCTCCACAAATGAGCTTCGCTTAGTTGGCATTACCTTGCCCTCTCATGGCACTTGTTGTCGCCCCTTTTTCCAAAATGCCTGCCACTGTGTTGCCTTCTCGATAGATGTGACTGATTTGGAACTCCTCATAGGAGATGTTGATGAGACCCCTGATGGGAGGTAACCATCTTTGCAAAAATCAATTGGGCATGGAATTTTCCCTGATTGCATTCACCATTATTATTGAATCCCCTTCCAAATGAAGCTTCGTCACACCCAAGGCTTTACCCAACTCAAGTCCACATAAGGCAACACGAAACTTAGTAGCATTATTAATTGCTTGGCCAATATATTCTACCTTTTGAGCGATCACAATACCTTCTGAATTTCTTGCTACACAACCAATACCAATCGCACCCAGATTCCCATTGGAGGCCCCATCAAAGTTTATCTTGATCCACCCCTTCGCCGGTTTCTACCATACTGTCCTTCTTTGGATTTCAATCTTTAGAACAACACCTGTGGATCCTACAATTGTGGGAATGCTCAGTCCCTCAAATTTGTTTGTGAGCTTGATATCCCTGTTGGTGAAATTTTTCTTGGGGAAGGATTTCCTTTTAGCCGTCGTGTTTACTAATTCTACAATTTTCCCTGTCAAATGCCTCACCAAAAACTCCCTGCTCATAGCTTGCTCCTTAAAGATTCTCCTGTTTCTTTCTTTCCAGAGTTCCCAAAACACTGTGGATGGCATAATTTTCCAAATGCTACTAAAAACGCCTTTGATAGTCTTTCTTGAACAAACTATCATCCAATCTCGCAAGCTTTGGGAGAGCGGGGTCTAGAAACCAAGGATCCCTAGAATGTATTTCCAACAAAATTCAGAATAGGGACACGTGAGCAGGAGGTGGTCTGCAATTTCTGCCCACCTTTTGTAGAGAATGCATTTGTTGGGGCCCCTGATGTCCAACTTTTCCAATTTGTCCTGTGTTAGGATTTTATTTTGAGTGGCAAGCCAAGAGAACACCCCAACTTTTGGCAGGACATCCTTTCGTCAAAAAAGAGAGTTTGGCCAATGCTGCATTGATTTAGTGCTTTCTTTGATTTTATAACCAATCTTGACCTTGTACTCACCATCTACAGAAGCACACCATCTCAACACATCATCCCATTCACCATCAGGTAAGGTTTTCTCCTTCATAATTAATTCTAGGGCCTTTCTCTGATCTATGGGAGCGTTGAGCTCACATGGGTCCTTCCAAATCCATTGGCTCACGTCATTCCTCATGATCCTGTTTCCATAATAACACACTCTCTGCCCCCATACCCTAACAACTTCTTCCTTTATCTCTTCCATATGTGGCATATCACCTAAATTTGGATGTTCTTCCCAAGAGTCTTTCTAGAAGGAGGCTTTCTGCCCATTATGCACCTCCCACGTGACATGCTTGGTTATGATATCTCTACTTTCACAAATGAAATTCCAAATGGTTGATCCTTTTGGGGGGTTCAGGTTTCTTACTATACTGATCGGATCATTCGAATCCAGGTATTTCTTACTCAGGATTTTGACCCACTTTTAATTTTTGGTGTACATCATCCAAGCCAATTTCACCCCCATCTCCTGGTTCATAATCTTCAATTGCTCGATGCTAGCCCCACCTTCTAGTTGTGATTTACACACCTTGTCCCATGCTAGCAACATAATCTTGTTTGTATCATTTGACCCATTCTAGAAGAACTTTCACATAATTTGGTTGAGTTGATCAGATATGCTATTAGGAAACTTCATACATGACATTGAATATATTGGAATCGTGGCCAGAACAACTTTAACCATGAGTAACCTCCCAATAGATGTTAGCCATTTTCCCTTCCATAGTTCCATCTTCTTCTTGCAGTCTTCAACAATTTTGTCCCAGAAGCATTTCTTATTGGCCCCTGCGAACAAAGGCATACCAAGAAATCGCCTTGGAAGACTAGCCACTCTCATGCACCCAAAATCCTAGAGAGATCCCATTTTAGTCTAGGTTGTACATTTAGAAAGTAGAATTCTGACTTTCTCTAATTAATAACTTGTCCCGAGGCTCTGCTATATTCATCTAGTAGTTACTTTATTTTCCTGGCCTCTGATCTTGTGGCTTGCCCAAATAGAATGGTGTCATCAACAAACTGTTGGTGAGTGCTTGCACCTACCCCTGGAGCCGCTTCAATTCCCTTCCAAGAGTCTTCCAACCTTGCCTGATAAATTCTCCTGCCTAATGCTTCAACCATAATGATGAACAAAAAGGGGGATAGGGGGTCCCCCTATCTTATACCACAAGATGAATTGATGAAACCTTGGGCTACTTTGTTGACCAAGATCAAGAACCTTGGGGAGTTAATGAAACTTCTTATCCAATCCACTAACATCCTATCAAAACCAAAATTGATCATCACTTCTATAAGGAATTTCCTATCCACACGATCATAGGCCCTCAAGATGTCTAGTTTTAATACCATACTTGGAACCCTGATTTTCCTTGTTGAATGTATCGTCTCATGCATCATAATTATACCCTCCATAATGGACCTTCCTGGTATGAAGCCACTTTGCTCCTCAGAGATGATCTTATTGATCACGAGTTTGAGTTTTTTTGCTATTACTTTGGTTATAATCTTGTATAATGTGTTACATAGAGAGATCGGCTTGTAATCCCCCATGCTTTTGGCTTCTTTATTTTTTGGAATGAGCACAATGAAGGTGTGATTAATCACCCAAAGCATTGTAGTCTTTCTCCTAGATTCTTCATCTACCTTTACCAATTCATCCTTGATAATTTCCCAAAAAAATTGATAAAAGAGAGCAGGGAAGCCATCCGACCTAGGATCCTTATTCGAGCCTAACTAAAAAGTTGCCTTCTTCACCTCTTCCATACTGATTGGCTTGAAAATCTGCCTATTGTCCTCATCTGAAATTATGTTTGGGATCCCCCCAATAAATTTGTTTCTTGCAGTTCCCACTTGCTGAAACTCTTGTGTGAATAAAGATTCAAAGTATCTAATAGCCTCTTGGTTGATCTCCTCTTTGTTCCTGGCTACATAGCCATCCTCCCTTTCAAGATCACTAATCCTATTTCTACTTATGTTGACCAAGGTTGTATTGTGGAAATACTTTGTGTTCCTATCCCCCTCTTGTAGCCATAATTCACTTGAATTTTGTCTCCAATGACACTCCACTCTAGCCAAGACCTCTGATTTCTTGCATGTTAGTTCTTTCTCTTTCAAGTACTCCTTCGGCCCCATACCCTTCTCTATTATTTTCTTATTGAGTACCCTAAGCTCCTCCTCTATCTTATTACTCTCCTCAATTTTTTTTTTTGAAATGATCCTTATTCGATATCCACGGTTTGGATTTGATACAAGGGAGCTTCTTATGAAAGGAAAATAGATAAGATTGGTTGCCTACCCAAGCCTCTTTCCACAATTGAGAAATCATACCCTACAGGTCTAGATCCCACAACCACATCTTCTCAAAATGAAATGGAGAGCCCCCTTTGAACTTATCTGACATAATTGTCAATTGAATCAAGAAATGATTTGATCCACTGAGGGTAAAATCGTAGCTTCTAGCAAGCTCACCACCTAGGACCAATCCCCTACAACCAGAAACCTGTTTAGCATTTCTACAATACTAGTGTAAGCCAACCTTCTATTTGTCCATGTAAATACCCCATTTTTTGTTTGAATTTCACTTAACATGTTATTGTCCACAAATTCCTAAAAGTAATGTTGTACCCTAGACATGGTTCTTATTCCACCTTATTTTTTTGTATTATTCAATGTAGCATTAAAGTCCCCACCAATTAGGACTCTATCCTCCTTGAACTACCCTAAAGTGGTCAATATCAATCCCCATACAACTCTTTTCTCTATTGTAGCCACTGGTCCATACACATTAATCATTTTGACCACCACATTACCCTAAAAGAACCTCGTCGACAACGCCATCCAATTTGGATTTGTCTCTATGAGCATGCAACCAACTATGGTTGGGTTCCATATTACACCCAACCCACCAGAAGCCCCAAATGACTCCACAAAGGCCCCTTCCCATCCCTTCCAGAACCTCATCTTCTTCTCCTGTTCTTCCTTGCTCCATTTAGTTTCTTGGACAAAAACTATGTCTGGTTTACTAGTATCTAACTGGTGTCTAAAAAGATGCCATTTTCTAGGGGAATTTAAGCCCCTAGCATTCCAACTTATAACCATCATGGTTCCTCAGGAAGAGGAAATCCCTTCCCATTTCTTAGGATTATTTGGATCAGTTTGGTTTTCCCTTTGGCTAACCCTACCAAGGTTAATTTTTCCTTGTTGGTTTTGCGTCCTCTCTAACTAGCAGACCTGATCCTGGGGGTTTTCCTTCCTGATTGATTTTTCTCAATCCCTCTTTCTGCCAGTTGGCGTGCCTGATACTCCTTGAAACTTTCATCACTATCTGACTCAGATACCAAGCTCCCCTGGTCCTGAACTTCTTCAACCCCCTCTTCCTCTTTCCTTACAGGGGTTTCATCCACCTCCTAATCTACCTTAAGCTCCTCCTCCCCCATCTCCACCTGCCTTATCTGTTGTGATCTTTTGATCCTGTCAGGTGTCAACTTGACTCTCCACCTGTAAATCCTTTATGGGACCGATTTCCTTCCCACCATCCTTTAATACTTTACCTGGGGTCTAAATAGTATCTGCTAGTTCCTTTTCCATGTCTGTGATTGGAAGCCCTTTTGAAAGATCATTCTTGCCTTCAGTCATTGAGTCCTTCCCTCCACATACAATTTAAGTCTGTTGACTATGATCCAGGAAGAGCATCGCTCCCTTCCGTGCTCCACCAATTTTCACTTAGGGCATAAACTCAAGTTATCTTCCCTAATCCCATCCTACCTCCACACACTAGCTTCTAAGACTAATTCCACTATTGATGGTAGCCCTACTCCTTGCACAATCATTATGCAAATTCTAAATTACGTCCCCCTCACTAAGTCCTTCGGGGCTTTATCTAGGAATTTAAACTTTCCTATTTGTCTCCCGATCACCTTAAGAGTATCTTCCATCCAATATTCTGAGGGTAGGTTATAGAGTCGAATCCAAATGGAGTTTTCCTCTATCTCTAGCTTTCTTGGATAAAAATTAGGGCTCCAGTCAAAGAGGTGCATTTGTGCTCCCTCCATAAAGTACGACCCTAATTTCATGGCCTTATTCATATCTTCTTGCATAGGGAAGGTAACCAAATAGCAATTACTTTTCAGAGCCTTCATCATTATTTTGTCATCCCAAGTTTCTGAACACCATTTTTAATAACTTCCCGACTCCTCTAGATTTCCCCACCCCATTTCATAAACAACCCTATATCTTGGAGTAAAACCCTAGTTTGTTTAACTACCTTATCCTTAATGTAAATTGAGGGCAACTATTTTAATGGGGACATACCATTTTCACCTTCACCTTGCTTTGAAGTTCCAACATCCTCCACCACCTTTCCCTTGCCCTTGTTAGCTTCAAAACTCCTCGTGGTGCCTGAATTTGCCTAATGCCATTGCTTGGTCATATCGCTATTCGAATTTGGATTTTTCTCGAACCACCCATTCAACCTTCTACGAATGTGATTTTTCTTCCCCTGAATTCCTCCCCAATTCTTCCTTCCCTAGTTGAATTTAGTAGTAAAAGATCATAAGGGTCTGATCCATAGAGGTCCTTGATCACCATACCTCCTAGAGTGATCTGATCTTCACTCGACTCTAGATCCTAACCTATTCCTAGGTTGATGTTTGTGACACTCTCCCTCCTAATACCTGGTGTAATACGGGTGGCACTTATCAACCCAAACCCCATTCTCCAGTACCCATTGAGGTCTGTAATTTTCAAGTCACGCTCCCCTCCCAACATCTCCATATGCACTCCACCCATTATTGATCTTATCCCTAAAGGCCTCCATTGGTTCCAAGCGCTCTAGCTCATCGCTCCACCCATCCTTGCTCTAGCTCCCACAATCTTCCTACTACGCCCACTGGTCGCTGCACCTCTCCTTCTACACCTCGCTCCTTTGCTCCTCGCTTCTTTGCGCCATTTTAGGACCACATCATCTTTATGTCTAATGTATAATTAATCTCATTATTCATTATGTTATGATATGTTTCTTTTATTTATTTTCCTTGTATCTATTTGATTATTTAATATTTACAAATATCTCCTCTCATATATTAGTGTAGGAAGCATATTTCACACCTTTGTGTTGTGTTATGGAAACCAATCAGACTCGGATAAAATTTCAACATTATCTTATTAATTAATTTTTTGCACATAATAAATATTTTTTTTTGCACTTGTATTTAAAATATCAGTTACAAATAATTATTAAATGCTAGAAATGATCAGTTACAATATTTATTTAAAGATAGCTACAAATAGTTATTGTAACCGCACAAAAGAAAATGTGTTATTGGGTGCATGAGACAAAACCAATGGCCACACTTCATTTGTAATTAATGGGATATGCAAGGGAACATATTCCAATACTCGGATTAGAGTTTTGAGGGAAGCATGTCATGAAAAATGTTAGCAAATATTTACAATTTTGTGGTTGGAAAAACGTAGGAAGTGTCGTAGGTACACACAATAAAGGATATGTAAAAACAACAGTGGAAAAACGTAGAGAAAAATGTTGTTGCAGGTTGCAGTGGTTGTTGCATGCTTTGTAAAATTCATTTACTAGAATTTTAATATATATTGGACCAGCTTTTTGGTGGATGTAGCCGTATTTTTGGTGAACCACGTTAAATCATGGTGCTCTTCTTTTGCTGTCTTTTTTATGGGTTTTCTATTTCTCTATTTTATTGTTCAAATATGCATTTAAATGATATAAATATGCCTTCCTAACCCTAAGAAGTGGTATTAGAGCGGGTTGTATTCAGTTATCCTCTACAAGAAGGTCTCATGGCTAAGTGGGAGTCTCACGATTGAGTGGGAGTTTTGTGATGCAACTAGGAAGGTTTGGATTTATTTTCTTAAGCAAAAATCTGATGTATTTGAAACTTTTAAAAAATGGAGAAGCTTGGTTGAGAATGTGACAGGTAAAAAGTTAAAATGTCTCAGATCTGATAATGGTGGTGAGTATTGCAGTAAAGAGTTTGAAGATTATTTTTCCTCTAATGGAATTCATAGGCAGAAAATGGTTCCAAGGACTCCACAAGAAAATGGAGTGGTTGAGTGCATGAATATAACAATAATAGAGCGTGCACGGACTATGAGATTGCATGTTGGGTTGCCTTTAAACATGTGGGAAAAGGCTATAAACATAGTTTTTTATTTAATTAATAGAGGTCCTTCTAATCCTTTGGGTTGTGGTATTCCAGAGGAAGCATGAACAGGTAAAAAAGTGAGTTATTATTTTCTCAAGACCTTCAGTTGTGAAGCATTTGCACAGGTAGATTCAGAAAATAGAACCAAGTTTGATGCAAAATCAAAGAAATGTATATTTGTTGGATATGGCATTGATGAATTTGGTTATAGGATTTGGGATTTTTAAAACCAGAAAATTATAAGAAGCAAGGATGTCATATTCAATGATAAATTGTTGTATGAAGATCATTTGTAGCAGCATGAGAAGAAAGAAAATGATTATGTAGTGTTGGATGACACTCTGAACAATGATGTTCCAATGGTTCCTCATGCTCCACAACAACAAATACAACAAACTCTAGTGAATGTTAGACGATCATCAAGGATAAGTAGACCTTTGAAAATATTTTATCCCTCTTTGTATTCTATTTTATTAACTGATGTTGGTGAACCAGAATGTTATGATGAAGCTATGTAGGTGGATTCCAAGGTTCAATGGGAGCATGGAATGGAAGAAGAAATGGACTCCTTGCTGAAAAATTAGACTTGGGAATTATGCAAGTTATCTATAGGTAAAAAGGCTTTACCAAATAAATGGGTTTATAGGCTAAAAGAGGAAGATGGAGGTAAGAAAAGATTTAAAGCTAGGCTAGTTGTAAAAGGATTTGCATAGAAAAAAGGCATTGATTTTGATGAAATCTTTTCTTCGATTGTTAAAATGACTTTTATTCGTATTGTTTTAAGTATTATGGTTGCTGAAGATTTTCATTTGGAACAAGTAGATATGTAAACTACCTTTCTCCATGGTGATTTGGAAGAGGAAATACATATGGAAAAACCACAAGGATTTGAGTTCAAAGGTAAGAAGAAACTAGTGTGCAAATTGAAGAAAAGTTTATATGGCTTGAAGCAAGCACCTCAACAATGGTATATTAAATTTGATAGTTTTATGGCCGAGCATGGCTACAACCAGTGTAATTCAAACCATTGTATTTATTTTAATAGGTTAGATGATGATAGATACATTATTTTATGTTTATATGTTGATGATATGCTTGTAGTGGGGTCTAACATGGATCACATAAGGGAGTTGAAACAACAGTTAGAAAATTCATATTTTATGAAGGATTGGGGGGAAAAAACAAATCCTTGTTATGAAGATTACTACAGATAGGAAAAAAAGAAAATTGTTTTTATCTTAGGCTGATTATATTGATAAGGTGTTGCAAATATTTCATATGGAGAATGCAAAAGTTGTTAGCACACCTTTGTCTAGTCATTTCAGATTGACAAAGGATATGTGTCCAAAGACACAAGAGGAGGAAGACAAAATGTCCAAGGTACCATATGCTTCAATGTATGAAATTTAATGTATGCCATGGTATGCGTGAGACTGGATATTGCACATGTCATAGGAGTTGTTAGCAGGTATATGAGTAATTCCAAAATGGAGCATTAGAATGTGGTAAAATGGATTCTCAAGTATTTGAGAGGTACATCCAATAAATGTTTATGTTTTAGGGGCTCTAATACTAATTTAAGAGTCTATGTTGACTCATATTTGGTAGGGGATATTGATACTAGGTGGAGTACCATAGGTTATGTTTTTATAGCTGGTGGGTCAATAATAAGTTAGATTTCTTGGTTTTAAAAGGTGATTTCTTTATCCACCACGGAGGAAAAGTATGTAGCTACAACAAAGAAAAAAAAAGAGATGATATGGCCGCAACTTTTCATGGAAGAGTTGGGAAACAATAGGCTGAAATTTACTTGTTTATGGATAGCCAGAGTGTTATACATCTTGCAAAGAATTTTTCCTTGCACTCAAAAATAAAACACATACATTTGAGATATCATTTTATTTGGTCGGTGTTGGAGGATGGACAAGTAAGGTTGGAAAAGATTCATACATATGACAATCCAGCAAATATGTTTATGAAGGCGATGACAAGGGAGAAGATGAGGTCATCTTTAGCTTCGGTTGGCCTTCAAGGTTGAATTTATCAAAAATAGAACAACAGGGTCCAAGGTGCTTATTTCCAGGGGTATTTGCAGGAGCATCGGTGTTATGACCAGTCTCCAAGTGGGAGATGGAATGGAGTGGAGTTTGACCAGTCTCCAAGTAGGAGATTGTTGTGTTATGGAGACCAATCAGACTTAGATAACATCTTCAACATTATCTTATTACTTAATTTGTTGCACGTAATAAATATTTTTTTCTACACTTGTATTTAAAATATCAGTTACAAACAATTATTAAATGTTGGAAATGATCAGTTACAATATTTATTTAAAGACAACTGCAAATAGTTATTGTAACTGCCTAAAAGAAGATGTGTTATTAGGTGCATGAGACAAAACCAATGGCCACACTTCATTTATAATTAATGGGTATGTGTGGGAACATATTCCAATACTCATATTAGATTTTTGAGGGCAGCAAGTCATGAAAAACGTTAGCAGATATTTACAGTTTTGTGGCTAGAAAAATGCAGGAAGTGTCACGGGTACATGCAACAAAGGTTGTGTAAAAATAGCAGTAGAAAAACATGGAGAAAAACGTTGTTGCAGGTTGCAGTGGTTGTTGCATGCTTTGTAAAATTTATTTACTGAAAGTTTAATATATATTGTCCATCCTCTTGTTGGTGGATGTAGCTCGGTTTTGGCTGAACCATGTTAAATCTTGGTGTTCTTCTTTTGTTGTCCTTTTTTTGGGTTTTCTATTTCTCTATTTTATTGTTCAAATATGCATTTAACTAATATAAATCTTCCTTCCTAACCCTAACACTTTGTTTCCTTTCAAGTTTTTTCTATGGAAGTGTAATATATTTGATTTGAAAATAAATAAATATGGTATTATAAGTCTAAGATGTTTTTTCCAAGAAATTTTCTACCAAATGTGTCACAAATTGATTTGTGAGAACAAACCTATGTCTACATTTAGTATTAATGAAGAATGCAATAGATGATTTTTTTGGAGATTACATTGTTCCACTATTAAATTGGATTAGATAGCACAATCCAACTCATAGATCAACCATTGTAGTTTTTATTTATAGTACTACTAATTGCTAAAAATAAATTATTTTAAAGATTTATTAAGGTGTACAATAAATTCACCAAGACTAATTTGGCGGTCTTGATTTAAGATTTAGAACCAATCATGAAGATATGAATAAAAAATTAAGCATTAGCAAGGATGGTATAGTTCTTATTTAGATGTGGGCCCTAATTATTCATAAAATTATAGATACTGGATTGTATTCAATGTTTAATGATCTATTTGTAGTAAGGTATTCTTACTTCTTCCATTTCTAGGCTATACCAAGATTGTTAAAATGGGGCCTGGACCTCCCCAAATATGAATATGAATATTCAAGTAAAGTAACCTCCTAGTCTTATCTCTATGCACTTGGGTGCTCGTGAAACATTGAATTTCCTTGTGACTCAAGTCATCTCAAATTTTATTTTCAAATTTAAGTTGAGAGCAATCATTAAGAATAAATATTTATGGTGCATCATCCCAATAGATGGCTAAGATACATTTTTGCTTCAACCCATATGATTATATGTATAATTCACAAAAAAATTACCCCTTATCATTTTTAGAGTAATCATGCATTAGCTAATAATTAATTAATATTTAATTGATTATTAGTATAATTCATTTCATGCACTTAAGCTAAACTTAGGAGTGCTTTTTTTTGTTAACTAGAGTGGGATTTTATTAGACCATTTTATCTCATCACATAGGGTGTTGGAACTTGCCATGATATAATCCCTTTATCATTTAGGGTTGCTCCTATAAAGCCCTCACCCTCATTGTATTATCTCAACAACGATCTCATTGAAGAATCTTGAGGTTCATTCTATAAGTTTTTCTTGTTGAGAATATAGAAAATCATTATTTGTAATGTTATTGTGTGGAAGGTGTTTTTGTTTGTTGTTTGATCTTGTGTCTCATTTTTATTCACAATTCTAACCTGGTATGAGAGTGTGGATTCAATGAACCCCTTCTCAATTTTTGAGTTTTTTTCAACTAGGGGTATAAAAGAAAATAAAAAATCTTCATTACTTTTTTGCTCTTTTTTTTTGCAAAAAAATAAAATCAGTTGCCCCAAGGTCATATGGGCGAATATTGCCCAACCCTTGGGGGTTAAATTTTTTTTGCTTTTTTTGTTGTAATTTTAGCAAAATTAGAAAAATTGTGATAACTTTTCACTCAGTTATTGAAATTGGGAAAATGAGATATTGTTAGAAATTTGGTTCTGAGCACTATCCAATGATGCTATCCTATCAACATTAGAGGTGTTGTTTTCACTCTTGAGCTTATAAATTTTGATCCATTTCTTTGTTTTTCATGATTCTAGCAATGTTGGAAAGGTCTTTTAGAGCTCTTCACAACTATCTATGCACTTTTTCAATATTTTCTCCAAGTACATTTTATTCAATTTTTTGTGTTTTCACATTTTGGTGAATTACTTGGACGTTTTAGCTCTCGAATTTTGTTTGTTTGTGTCGAATGACTTGTTTTAGGTTGTTCTAAATGTATATCTAGAATTATCCTATTTGGGCATTGTAAACATCTTTTGCATGCAATTTCTCTTTTGTAGATGCACTAAAATAAAGTGTCATTTTGATGTATACTTTTTGGGGATTTTTACATATCTTGTTGTGCCTTTTGTACTCGCACTATGATATAAAGTGTTCCTGCCATCACACCTTTGTCTAGTGAGTTTTCCTTCCATGATAGCATTGAATCCCAATGATTCTTGCCTCATGCATGTGTGTCTGGTTTGCACACCTTTTTTATTTGTAGGTACTTTTAGTTGCATGTTCAAATGTTCTTTGTTCTCCTAAATGCACTTCCCGGTGACATAGATTTTTAGTGGACTAATCTTGGATTTCCCTTTTTGCATTATGGGGGGGTTTCTACTATTGGTGCTAATGCTTCTTTGCTTTCATTTTTGCAGTGATCTATGTATCTAGTTCTTGTTCCTATGTACCAGGAAAAAGGGCTTGTTACCCATGAATTTTGGTGAGATGGAGCATTTACCATATGGACACTCTTGTATTCCTATTTCTAGAGGAGACCTTTCATTTTTATTTGATCAGTTTTCTTCAAACTATTGGTACCTATATTTTTTAATTGTATCTTTCATGTTGAATAGTATCGTTGGGGTCACTCATGGAGGTTCATGTGCCATTTGTATCCGAATTCAAGATGTTTACCTTTGCCATCTAACTCGAGTAGTGTCATTGGGGTAACTCATACATATTAAATTATCTTCTTGATCTTGATCATCATCTATTTTAGAGGAGGTTCTATATTTCAACACTATAGTAGTCATCATTCAATAGTTGTCTATATAATCTTCATGCTCGTGCAATGCTCTTCATGTTCTTATTATTTTTGGGACATTGTTATGAAGGATTTGTAGTCCTTCATTTGCCTTTCTCTCTTTTGGAGAGGAGTTTTTCCCATGAGGTTTTCTCCTTTTTTCTCCAATTGTGAGATTACATTATTTGTACATGGGTACCTCGTTAGACCTTGTTTGTCGAGACCCATCATGCATTCTTTTTTTATGCATTTTATTTTTAGGGTTTTTAGCTACTCCCTATGTTCATCTTAAGGGAGGTATTAGAGTAATCATGAATTAGCTAATAATTAATTAATATTTTATTGCTTATTAGTCTAATTCATTGCATTCACTTAAGTTAAACTTCGGAGTTATTTTTTCTATTCACTAGAGTGAGCTTTTATTCTAGATCATTTTGTCTCATCTCATAGGATGTTGACACTTTTCATGATCTAATCCCTTTATCATTTAGGCTTGCTCCTATAAAGCACTCACCCTCATTGTATTATCTCAAGACGATCTCCATGAAGACTCTTGAGGTTTCTTTTGTAGGTTTTTCTTGTTGAGGATATAGAAAATTATTATTTGCAACTCTCTTACATGGAAGGTGTTATTATTTGTTGTTTGATCTTGCATCTCATGTTTATTCATAATTCTAGCAATAATTTTTATTTTTTTATTTTTTGCATGTACATCTCCTCTTCTATATTCAAGAAAGTAATCTTACATCAAGTTGGTGAACAAGTAGATCAAGCTTAGTTATTTTTGCTAACAATTCTCTTATTGATGTCAATAAAATTGTTTCTACTGCTCTATTCCTTCAATTTGAATATATCATTTTTCTATCAAACATGCCTTATACTACTGATAGATGCACTTAACATACATTTGAGTATCAATATCCACTTGCATAAAAAATTGTTCTTCCTAGGAAAACCCATAAAAGTTTCAAAGCTTGATTATTCAACAATAACTTATCCCCTCAATCAATAGATTATTTTCTTTTATTTATTGTATTTCCATATAATGTGGTAGATTTTTCTCACCCACTACATAATAGTACACTAATAATCATATGAAATGGATTAAATCAATTTAGAAAATGTGATATAAGACTTATGCATAGTCCTAGAGAGGAATGGTGCTAGAACGACCCCAAAGACCCAAAGGAGAAGGCAAAAGGTCTAGCCCACCAGAATTGCGGAGTAGATTGCACAGTGGTAGCAAACTACATTGCCTACATGAAGTGCACAAAGTTGGATGATGACGAGGAGTGAAGAAGCCTGGTCTAGTACAGTCTCAGTATTTTTACAATTTTATTACAATGATAGCAACAGTATTAGGGACTAGCAAGATGAAGTCAGTCTCGGGTTAGTCAATAACGCCTGTGTCACGAACTAGGTCATTTTGTTTTGTAAACTATTAATGCACACTCATACTTATAGGAAAGGGATTTAGTGAAGGCCATTTTTTTAGGAAAGTCCATCAAGGAAGGATTTTTGGCTATTAAAAACTCATGTAATTCTCCTTTTTGAAGCAATTCAGGGTGCTACCCCTTAGCAACAATTTAACTAGCAAAAAAAATAAGACTTATGCATAGTCAAAAAAACATGTACACACTCCAAAAAAATTGTTGAAGATTGAATAAGAATATTAGAGTGTTGAAGATGACAACATATAAAAGAATGAACAAAGTGAGTATTGTGAGAATGTGTGGACCTTTGTGAAACCATTGGCGAATGAAGGTTCCTTAGAACAAAAAAAATAGTCATCGTACATCTATATTCCAACCTAATGTGAAGGTATATTTTCCAAATTTTGAATTGTTAAACTTAGCTAATATGGATATTTTAACTTCTATATTTGTCAAAATTGCCTAATGTGAGAGATTGTTGGAATCAACATAGATTTACATGGAAATCTTGGCTTGATGATCTAATACTCTTCAGCCTATATTTGTGGCATCTCTAAAATAAAAAATAGCCTTTTGGGGTGGCACAAATTGCTACAAATGTAAATTAATTATATCTCTATTATAAAGATTTATTATAGCCTTCATTAGGGACTACAACTGCATCATAACACCTTTTTTATTTTATTAAAGATAAGAAAAATTTGAGAGTGCAAAAATTTCATAATTTTAGTTGTATCAAAGTGTATAGAGGTACAACTTGAGGTGCAATTAGGGAGGGGGAAGGGGTCAAGTTTCATCTAGATGAGGAGACATTCATTTTGGAACAATAAAATTATCATTTATTTTTTATAGGTAAATGTGAGCTCTAAGGGTGTCCACACTTGAAAAAAAACTACTTTTACAAAGATTATATTAGAAATCTCTAATAGACATAAACCATTAGAGACAATTAAATGATAAAAAGTTGAAAAAATACCATCCACCAAAAAATATGTGTCATTAATATTCATGTCTTCAACTAGAACATTTAGACTCAACATAGAGTCAATCAATGCATTTGAAGAAAAACTAGGAATGCATTAAGAGTATAGGCATACCACCATCATTATATACCTATATACTACCTAACTTACTCTAGACCTAGAATATAATATATATTATATATAAAGCCCCAAAACTAGAGAAAAATGTGTAGATTCTTAACTAATATATTGTAAACTTAGTAGAACCTACACAATTCAGAGGTTTATTTGACTAAATAGTCCACTCAACATTGCAAGACTATATTAAAATGTCAACCCAAGGTTTGTAAACTTGTGATGGTGCAACATTGTATATGCTTTCAAAGACTCGAAAACTACCTAAGCTATCCTATTCAATTTATTCTAATTGTTGGAAATCATGAAATTACAAAACAGTGAAAGAATAAGCCAAAACTAATGGCTACAAGTACCTACAACTGAAACTGTAACTGAATTGCTATAAATAAAAGATCACTGTATCAACTCAAAACTAATCAAAACTAACAACTCGGCTAATTTATCCCCCAGATTACCATTGGTTAACCATTACATGCATGTTCATGAACATTCATTACCAATAAGCAAAGTATGAGATTCTAGTTTAACTTACATTTAATTCATGAAATAATGATAAACATAAAACAACTATTAAATAGAAATAAACAACTAGAAAATGAAGTGAAGAACTGTTACCTTGAGTGGCTTGCTCAAGTGGTTGTTCTTATTTAACTGAAACCAAATCTAACTAACAAATTCTACGCATCCAGTGAAATTGACTTCATTCATTGAATATCATGAAAGATTACATAAGATCTTCTCACAAATTGTATTCAATCATTCTAAATATTCATCATGTCTTGAAACTGAAAATAATTGATAATGAAAAACTAAAAATCAGCTAACCAATTTATCTAAGGACTCAACCATTGGTTATATACAAGCTCATGGGAGTCTTATTCAAAGAAAAAACTAATCACAATTATTAACTTCCATTCCTAAATTTCAAAGCGTATAGTTAAGATTGAATTGTTCAAACCATAACTGAAAAGAAATAAGAATCCTAATAAGACTGAAACTCTATAAAACAAAATTCCATGTAAAACACACAAACATTTTTCAAAATCCTATAAGTAAAGGAGTCCTCCTCTTCTAGTTCTTATTAACTTTTTATAATGATGCACATTCAATCTCCATTAGATGTCTTTAATCAACAATTATCCCATTCAACTTATTCTGGAAGTCCCAGTGTTCCTTTTGCTACGGGTTCAACTTCTAATTGCTACGTGCTACAGTTCCTCCTTGACTACAAAAAGATTAATTCACAAAGCATATATACAAGACTAACTACCATAATTAAATCATAAAATTTCATCCACTTTTCATACATATCTACATATAAACCATGCAATACGATTATGTCATAAACATATTTCCATCATTATATTTTAGGTCCAAGTCTGCATAATAAGTATGAAAAGGTAGTGTAATATAGGAGTATTTTCTGGAAAGTATATCTAAAAGTGTCTGAAAGTAGGCATGAAAGTAATAGAAAATAAGCTAATAACTAGACCCATCACTCCCCCCAACTAGACTTTTGCTTTTCCCCAAGAAAAAAACTAGGGGTATTGATTATACTACAAGGTGATTTGCCTTAGGTCCATAACGACATTAACCTTGGATCTGTTTCAAGTAAAAAAAATTGTATTTTGCAAGATGACTCATTCTAATATGCCCAAATCTCTCACATTCCTCACCTTTTTCCCCAGTCCAATATGGAATTGGATAGAGCAACATAGGTGGGTGAAATATGAGTGGTACCCAGTAAATTCCTTTACCAATACTAATCATCATGTACCTGTGTACCCTTTGGAGCATGGTAGTGAAATTGTACATTGAATGAGGCTCTTTTTTCTGTAATTTCAAAGTTAGGTTGCTCCATCTACTTTGCATGTAGTTGTAGCATTGATTTCCCAGACCTACAACTATTTTTTGCATTCTTTCATAATCTGCCTTCTTGAGTTTCATGACTTTCTTGCTCACATCCTTATGATCAATGAGTTTCAGCCATTCATCAACGACTGCATCAGGTTTTTTAGTTTCTTTTCTTATGGGGAGAGCAATTTATTTCTCCTTCTCCTTATACTCTTTCATTATTTCACCCCTGAGTTGTTCATTTCTATAATAGGATGCAAGTGCTCTTACTTCAACTTCTTTTTCTCTACACCTCTGGCTACACTGTCATGTTTGGCTCCTTCGATGCTTGGGTATTTCAGAGAGAATATGTCAAAGACTACTACATCTCCTAAGAGAAATAAGTATCATACATTATTATTGAAAGACTTGCTCCAGAGAACCCAATTTTTTTTGAAACAAAATAGGATGACATAGATAAACAAAGGAGAATCAACACACAAAAAACCCAACGCTTCTAGCAAAGTCTCCTCAACTGTCATGGCACTTAATGCATTAACTATGCATTCAGTGATTCAGTACCCATTAGCCCACCAACAAAGCTCACATAATTTACATTTAATTCCTAAATATTTGCCAAAATTTATATTTGTCATCGTAGTTTTGTAATTTGCTTAAAGGAAAATGAAAAATAGAACTACTCCAACCAATAGAAAAAGAGATAAATAATAATTTTTAAACATAAAAAATATGTCCTTAAATTCAAATTATAGAAATACAAAGAAATATATTTAAATTATAGAATTTGATTGGCCAACCGAGCATATCAAATGCATATCGAACGATTACAATAGTAACCTACCTATCGACAGGAACTAATAAATATATGATATTAATATATAATATATACTATGATATGTAATATTTATCTAATATTAATATACAATATAATATAACATATTTAATATTATATATAATACATAATATAATATTTAAACATATAAAATATTATATCATAATATATAATATTAAATATAGTATATTTAAATAGTATATTATATATTGATATAATAAAATTATATTTTTTATTCTTGTATTATATAATTATATTAATATATATTATTTAAGCTATACTACTATTAATATGATATAAAACCCCAATATCTATACTTACATAATTTTCTTAAGAATATCATATATATTATATTTTATAATATATAAGATAATAACATAATATATTATATACTCTATTGTATATATCTATAGTATTAAATTTATGTACATATCTCTGTGTATTCTACCATATATTAAAATAATAGAAAAAGTGTCATTTAAATAATATATATAAATGGAGCGACAGCAGGAGCGAATCCAAGAGCAAAACCAAGGGCAAGGTCATTAGAATAACGACGACTGGAGGAGGAATACCGCAAATAGGCAGACAAATGGCAGGAAAATGAATGGAAGACCTCTGGGTGGGAGAACTCAGAACTTCGAAAAGTGGAATCAATCATGGAAGCAAGAAGACGTCCAACATGATGGAATGGGTGGTCAGGGAATCAAAGACAAGGAATATCACCATTTCGCCTGAAGAGGGACATAATTTGCATGGGACCCAAGGAAAAACCAGATCCAGGCTAAATCCTGGAAGAATAATGGAAAAAGGTGGCTTGAAATAGGTAGTCAAAGTTTGGGTGCCAAAGGCGAAGGCCCAAAGCGAAATGCCCTTCTCTCCATTGGATCGAAGAAGTAAAATCATGTTGATTTCAACCAGCTACTTGCAAACATGATGGGATTATCTGAAGGGATGTGGTATGTTTATGAAATGGACTGGAAGTGAAGCCCCAATCTAGGAAATTTTAGACTGGTTCTTAAACCGCTATGAAGGCTGGGTAAGAGCTAGAACCCTAACTGGCAACTTTCTTCTATTAGAATGTGAAAATCAAGGGGTTAAAGAAAAAAAAAATTGGGGAACCCTTGTTCTTTAAGAGTTTTTTCTTTTATAAGTTAGATTGGGAGCCCAATTTTGATCCCATACATCACAAGCCGAAACATTTCCCATATTGGATAACTTTGGAGAACCTTCCCCCATAATACTGGAGTGAAGAAATTATAGGGAAAATCAATGATGCCCTCAGAACTTTCATTGGCATCGAAGAGGAATTTTATTTGAGGAAATTGGGCACTGCTAGAATTTTGGTAGAAATAAACACTGAACTTGAATTCTTGGATAACTTAGAAATCCTCACTGAGAAGGTAGAATGACTCCAAAAGGTGTCAATTGATACAAAAGGAGGCAAATGCATTTTGAGCAAAGGATACATTGCCAGTTGCTTGAAAGGGATAGGGAAAGCAATTGATGCGGCTTCGAATGAAGGCTGGTTTGGGAAGCAAAACCCTCAGTCAATGGAGGCCAAGGAATGGTCGAGAGGAGAGCCAATGGAAGGGGAATGTGCGCATGGTTCCCAAATTGTAAGGATGGGAATGAAAACAAACCCCCAAGGGTAGTGTGGCTTTCCTTGAAGAGTTGAGGAGCCTAATGATCAATATAGAACTATTGGAGAAGGACATCAATGATAATATTATGGCCATCTTAGGACAAGATCCAAATGAGGAGAAAGATGAGGCGGTAGTGGGCTATGCCCAAGAAGATGATTTCAATGTTGTTGGGAAGCTGACGGATACAGAGATAGGCTCATGGTGGGGAATGGAAATAGCAAACAAGAGGGAGGAAATAAATGAAAGCTTCATGCAGTTGGCCATGGGAGAAGGAGAGGGAGACCAAAATTTGGCTATGCAGCCAGAATATTTTCTTAAGGGGTCAATGCTCCTGATGGAGAAAAAACTAATGCTAGAGGCAATAGTTGCATCTGAGGATCAATTAGAGGATGTCTCTCCCACAAGTAGGCTATGGATCCATCAACATATCTCTTCAAAATCTAAAGTAGATTGTAGGAAAGTGAAGACCAAAGGAAGGAAATTGTTGTAGGAGTTAAGAATGATGGATGGGGATGCAAAAGAACAAAAAAATCTCACTTCATTGCTGAAATTAGGGAAGGGAACCCCCCTTCCCAGGGAGCCATGAGACTCCTTTCATGGAATGTTCGGGGTTTAAATTCCCCTAACAAACAACACTTGGTCAAAAGAAGGCTTCTTTTGACCAAGGTCGATATAATACTGATACAGGAAACAAAATTATGCAAGGAAGATCTAGACCTGCTAAAGAAGAAGATCACGAGTTGGAATGGGGAGGGAATTCAAGAAAGTGGAGCCTCATGAGGTATAACAGTTTTTTGGAAGCTCGGTATAGTGCAAGTGGAGATGTTAATAGAAAAATCATGTTGGTAGTGTTGTATGGTTCGAAGTGTCCATTCCAAACTCAAATTTGGCCTTATCAATGTGTATGGGCCCAATTCGTGCATGATAAAGTGCAGTTTATGGCAAGAGATTAAAATGTTCCTAAAGACAAAGCAAGGGGAAAATTATATACTGGCAGGAGATTTTAATGTGGTACTGGAGGATAAGGATAAACTAGGAGGAATCTAGAAAGAGAACCAATCCCAAAAGGATTTTAGAGAATGGATCATAAGAAACCAACTGTTGAGCATAGGTTTCAGAAATGGAATTTACACTTGGATGGATAAGAGAGTGGGTCCCTAGATGATTACAAAGAAACTAGATAGGTTTTTAGTTTGGGGTGGTTTGGACAATTTTCAATGCACTTTCAAAGCCTCCATCTCTCCTAGTGTAGATTCAGACCATCTTTTGATTCAACTTGATATTCAGGAGGATCAGAGTCCCTCCCGCTCGCCCTTCAAATTCGAAAACATGTGATTCAAAGAACCAAGCTTTCCAGGCATGGTGGAAGAATGGTGGAAGGGAATTCAAGTTAAAGGGTCAAAGATGTACTACTTGATAACAAAACTAAAATGGTTGAAGCAGAAAATCAAAGATTGGAATTGGCACTCCTTCAAAACATTTTTGAAACAAAGGAGAGCATTGAAGAGGAACTTCAACGTATAGAAGAGTACATTATGCAGAATGGAATGAACATGCAAAGTTATATCAAAGAAAAATAACTGCTAGGAAAGTATGAGGATATTCTTGCCAAAGAGGAAACCTTTTGGAAACAAAAATCTAGGGAGGTGTGGCTCAAGGAGGGGGATAAGAACACAAAAAAATTCCACAATAGCACAAGGCAACACAAGAGTGTAAATAGGATCACAAGCCTTAGGTGAGAGGATGGTTCCATAGTTGAGGATCCTCCAAAAATAATTGAAGAGGTGGTAGGGTTCTTCAAAGACTTGCTAAACAACACAGAAGGTTCAAATATGTCCTACCAAGAAGATCTTCTAAAGTGTATCCCCAAGCTAGTAACAAAATCTCAAAACAAGATACTAAACAAAAAATTCACCAGGGAAGAAATTAAGACTACTCTATTTTAGTTGCACCTAGACAAGGCCCCGGGCCCAGATGGTCTACCAGCTGGCTTCTTTTAGAGATTTTGGGGCTTGATTGGAGATGAGCTAGTGAAGGAAATTGAAGCTTCATGGAATTCAAGCAGTCTCCTCAAAGAAGTCAATAATACATTCATATCCTTGGTGCCGAAGAAAGAGGTCATGAATTCACTAGATGACTACAGACCAATCTCCCTCTGCAACACAATTTACAAATTCTTGACAAAGGCTATAGAAAATAAGTTGAAACTCATCCTTCCTCATGTGACTTCTAAAGAGAAAACATGCTTTGTTCTAGGGCGAGCAATATTGGACGGGATCATTATAGTACAAGAGGCAATACATCTGATACAACAAAACAAATAGGCCAACATGATAATTAAATTGGATATAAGGAAGGCTTATGACATGGTGGATTGGAGGTTTTTGCTCAAAGCACTTGAGGCATTTGGCTTCAATAGGAGATGGTTGAATTGGATCTTAAATTGTATATCCATGCCTAGATTCTCTATCCAGGTAAACGGTTCACCTGAGGGCTTATTTGAGGTCTCAAGAGGGTTACAACAAGGAGATCCAATCTCCCTCTTTCTATACATCCTAATGGCGGAAGCCCTAGGTAGGTCAATTGCCCTTGGCATCAGTTCATCCTGAATTGAAGGAGTAAGGGTGACAAGTGAAATATAGGTGATATCACATCAACAACTTGCTGACGACACAACTCTATTGGGGGTAGCCAAGAGAAAAGAAGCACTATACTTGAACACAGTTCTCAAGAAGTATGCCAAAGCTTCAGGACAAATTTTTAATGTAAGAAAGTCAAAAATCTTCTTCTTCAACACTCCAATACAAAAGGATTAGGAGATATTGAGGGTATTGGGATTCAAAAGAGGAGAATTTCCATGCACCTATTTAGGCATTCCATTGGAAAAAGGAATAAGATCTATTGGTCTTTGGGATCCGCTCAACCTCAAAAAAAGTGCAAAAGTGAACTCTTGGAAGGCGAATTGGTTGACTTGGGCAGGTAGAATAACACTAATTAAATAAGTTCTTTTTGTGCTCCCGATTTATCTCATGTCAATTATGTGTATCCCTAGTGAGTGTGCTTCCAAATTGACTAGGATGTACAGACAATTCTTCTGGAAAGGTAACGATGAGAAGAGGAAAATTGCCTTGATCATATGGGAGAAAGTTTGCAGATCCAAAGAGGATGGGGGGCTTAGTTTCAAACACTTGGACTTATAGAAAAAGGCTCTTAGAGAAAAATTAATATGGTGTATGCATTGTGAACCACAAAACAAGTGGGGAAATATTCTATACCACAAATATCTAAAGAATGATGGTGAGGGTGACATTCTTACAATCTCCAATCCCCCGGCTGGGTCTTGGATTTGGAATTTCATACAAAAATGCAAATTAGTCATATGTGATTATCTATCTTGGGATATTAAGGATGGGAGTAAGGCCCTATTTTGGGAAGACTCGTGGGATGGTTACCCAAGTTTGGACAACCTAATTGAGGTAGAATAATTTAAGCGAACACTAAAAAACCTCTAGGGTGAGAAAGTCAAAGATTACATAATCCCAGACAAGAGTAACACAGTAAGAGAATGGAAATGGAGAGACTTATTTGGCCTAAACATGACACCTAGAGAAGTTCAGTTGCTTATAAATGCCTTGGGAAAAAGATCCTTCTCCCTGCGAAATGGAAATGATACCTTGATATGGGAAGGATCCAAGACAAGTAACTATAATGATAAAGATGACTAAAAGATGTTGTATAATGAGAGAGGTAGGACCGTGGATAGCTTACCCCTACACCTGTGTTGGAGAAGTGTCTTCCTTCCCAAGGTAGGAACATTTGCATGGGTAGCCTTGCAAAATAAAATTTTAATAGCCAAAAAGTTTTGTCGATTAGGGTATCAAGGTACCTCCAGATGCGTAATGTGTGAGCAAGAAGAAGAATCAACCAACTACCTCCTCATGAATTGAAAGTATGCACAAGAGTGTTGGTGTTGGTTATGCACAAGGCTTGGTTGGGCATGTGTAATGCCACATGACCTACTTAGCTGGTTCTAGTCGTGGCCAACCCTAAAGAAGAAATTTGTGTGTGAGGATGTTTGGATCCTTAGTCTGTCAATTATAGTATGGGAGTTGTGGAAAGAGAGAAACACACATTTATTCCAGAATAAGAAGATATGTTCGGCTTCCCTCCTCAACAAGATTGAGGTGCTTGTGATAGAGACTTTGAATGCTAAAATTGGATCAAAAAGTGGCAAAGGATAAACCTTCTTAGAGTGGGACACGAGATTACATGCAGCCTGGCCCTCTCTCCAGATCTCGTCTTGAGCTGGGAATGATGGAAATGAGGCTATTCAAGCTCAAGCTTCAGTGGTATGGGTTCCCCCACTTAAGGGGTGGTACAAATTGAACTTTGACGGGGCCTCCAAAGGGAACCCAGGCCCCTCTGGTGCGGGGTGTATAATCAGGGATTGGCAAGGAAATACAATCCTAACCTTGGCTAAGCGACTACCGGAAAGAACAAACAATGAAGCTAAAATTATGGCAGCCATCCATGGGATGAATCTGTGTAAGAATCTTGGAATGGCCAGAATAGCAATAGAAGCAGATTCAACTTTGGTTATCAATTCCATCAGATGTGGCTCCACCCCTAATTGGAAACTTCAAGCCCTTCTAGAGAAGGCAATCGAATTGTTGCAGACCTTTGAGAGCTACACTATAAACCATATATACAAGGAAGACAATGGGGAGGCTGATTCACTAGCCAATGAAGGTGTAAGAGGTGAATGAGGTGGTTGCCCATGTGTCAATGGAGTGGAATATTCTGTGCGATATGGTCAAATTGAACACATGGGCAATCCCATAGGAAAGTGGTGACAAAGGCTAAGGTACCATCATGGCCATTAGCACCCGTACGAGCCCAAATATCCCCAAGGTGGACAAGCCTGATAGAGGACTATGGTTTGTGCATCAATATAAGAAGAGGTGACCAACCGCATGAGACATATCTACCAAATTGGATATGCACATTTATGGAATGCCAATTTTGGGTGGTGAAGAGATCAGTTGAAGAAGCATTTAGTATCAAAATGTGTGGATTTGACATGCTAACATCCTATGTATGATCACCTTCGTAAGAATACATTTGGAGAGGAGAGTAAAATTCCCCATGGGAGCTTAATTCCACCTTCAGGGAATCGTATAGGAGTAGTCGAGAGTGGAAGGCATCATAGGAAGTATTAAAGAGGCTAGTTGGCATCTCGTAGCTCACAATGGCAAGTGTCTATTTCAACTAAGGAAATTTACCCTCATTTGCATAGAAATAGAGACTCTGATCAAACTCAGGTGCTTGAAGAAGCAAGCTACCTTCATAGGCTTTATCACTAACTAGAGACTTAAGAATATATGTACCAACAAAGATATTATGTGTCTTGAGGTGGTAAGGATGGTAATTGGGAAGAAGTTTTGCTTCTCAGGCAATAGGACGAGAGAAAATTTTGACATATCATCGCGCTTCCTGACATCACTATTGGACTTAAACATCTTGAATCTTAGGTGCTTGGTGCTACTACAGATGGTTTTCTAAGCGGTGATTCTGGTTGATGATGTTGATGTGGTAGCAGTGGAATAGTTGGGAGTGGGGATTCTGCTACCAGATGACATTGGCAGGATGCTTTTGTAGGGCGTGGAGGTGGTATGACATCCCTTTATCATGGACATGGACAGGGAAAGACTAGAATGCTATAGGCAGTGGGAAACAATTGGTTTCAACTTTCTGTGCAAAAGGCTTGGTCTAGATGTAGTAGTGGGGATCCAGTGGTGTCAAGAGTTTGCTAACTTGGTGGAGACTACTAGTTTCTATGACGAAGAAGATTGAAGGCCAATATGGGTGCATGGTTGGAATTTTTCTTGTGCCATGAGGTTGTCACCAGAACCATAGGGGTGGAAATGCTTCTTATCCAGTAGATAAGGAATTTTGGTATATTATGTTTTGAATGTAAAAGGCATGTAATGCAGGACTGGTTCAACCTAGGATCATGGTGGGCCAAATGATGTAATCTTTTGTTCTCAAATTAATATATGCAACTTTGCTGCATCTTACGTATGAAAAAAAATAAAAATATAAAAACATAATTATATAATATAATATTTAAATATACTATTATTTTGTAAAAAATAATTAATTAATAAAATAACTTAAAATACATAATTCTAAATAATTCTTTAACTTAAAATAATTCTAAAAGTAAATAAAATAACTCTTTAACTAATTATTTTTTAACAAATCAATTTTTTAAATAATTTAAAATAAAATAAAATAAAAATTCAAATAAATATAATATCTTTTATTCAATAACTTACCAATTTCCGCACTTAAACTTTTAAATTAAATTTTAAAAACATATACCAATAAGTTTTAAATGTTTTAATAATTGTGTGCTTTAATTTTTTTTCTACCCCTCAAACCTATAGACATGTTCATTAATGTTACCAAATTGGTGGCTACAGCCAGCAACAAATTGATTTAATTGGAAGAGATTGCACGAAATATTGTACATTCATATAACACCGAAAAAATTGTTACATTGTAGGTATGGTAGCCATTAGATGCCCATGCCTTTTTATGGCTGCATAGCCATTTCTGAGAAAGTTTCATCCCTTTCAGGGACCCAATGGGAGATCCTTGCCACAATCTGGGCTTAAAGATCACAGACTAACCTCTGACCTTTTACATGAGTCAAAATTTTTATTTCCCGTTTTTGTTTTCTATTTTGTCATGTCACTGTCACTACCAAGCTTCATATTGTTCATATCTTGTTCATTGCTTGCCTGTCCACATTAATGCTCAACACACGGAGTATGACATTAATGATTTTTTCTTCACGATATTTTGTGAAGATAACTCAAAATTATTATCACATTTTATCGATGATGGCATCTGGAAGTTCAAGATTTATTCAAAGGAAATGCAAATTACTTTCTTTTTTCAACTTGTAAGCAACAAGTGTATGAATTATTTGCAGATTGATTTATTTATTTAAGGTTAGTTATTTGTTCTCAAAAACAAATTAATTATATATAAATGTGTGCATTATATAATATATGATGATTTGTATTTAATTAGCTTATATTTGGTGAACCTCTTCTTATACAAACTAGATTTTTTCTAAGGTTTCTCATCCAAATTAGGGTTTCCCATATCAACATATTTATGACATATACATCTCACTTTTAGTTTAAAAAACTCATACATTCATTTTTTTCATTACTCATCATTATTATCTCTCTTATTATGGGTTTAAGCTTTATTTTATATCTTTTTCACCCATCCTTAGCAATCATATTAGGGTTTCATTTTAGATCTTATATACCACTAATATTTTTATATTTTTAATCTAAATTTAAACTTTTAATCTTTATTTTTTCAATATTTTTATTCCATGAGCTACTTCATATCCTAGTCTTCCATTACAAATGAATGCTCATCTAAAACCTACCATGGTTAGCACATCCAATAAAATTGAGATCTATTGTGATGCTTATATTGAAAAGAAGATGACTATGATCACGATGCTCATGGAAATTGAAGTAGATTTTCCTATAGTTTCTCTTCTAGGTGTGTCTTGCTTGTTTTGGTTGAGTTTATTGCTATGTATTTCAATTGGAGGAGGAAATCATTTATATTGAAAATATTATTTTTCCCTTTGTAAAATATTTGATTCATCACAATCACTTCGGGCGGACCTATCATGCTTTTCATCCATGCCCCCTTATGATCCAACTCGCAATGTGAATTATAAATATTATGTGGTTTAAAGATATTTACATGATATGAATAGATAAACGCTTATTATATGTCTAATTATGTGAATTATATTCCATTATCTAACATGATTTGTAGGACCTAAACCAAGATTCATCGAGTTTGAAGCATTTAATTAATAAGTTGTAACCCTAACTATATTAGCTTATATTCCTAGAGTGGGGATTAGGGTTTTCTAATAAGGGGACATTACACTCTCTTTAGTTGTAACTAGTTGGCCCAAGACCCACTTCATGATATCCTTATGAATATTAATTGTCTCTGAGATTTCATTGATTTTTTATAGAGGGGGTCACCAGAGGCACAAAAATTAAGATATTCCCTAGGTTCAATATGTGTTTCCTCTAGATTGACACATAGATTGGGAGAATTTTGAAGGTTAGTGTTAGAAACATGGGGTGTTAGGAACATCAGAGACTTATGCATGAGCAAGAGAGTGTATAGGGGAGTTGGCCGAGTTGGGATTCCATGAGTCATCATCATCCAAGTTGTCAGAATCCTTCGACCCAAAAGTAGAAAAAGGCATGGGTTCTGATAGAGGAGTGCATTTAATGGGGACAAGAGGAGTTTTTCATTAACAAGGGCTTTACCCCGGCCTTGGGTGCTATGATGAACGACGGGAGGGGTTTCGTCCAAAGTAATAGAGGGGCCTTGGAGTCTATAGAGGGATTGGTGGGGTCATGAATGGTCAGTGTGTTCTTTCAAATAGAGGTAATGGAGGGTAAAAGCACATTATGAAACTTGCAGAGATGATAAATAAGGCCCTTGTGAATGAGTAAGTTCTTGCTTTTGGCCAAGAAATTTCTCATAGATTTCTCAAGCGAGGACAAAAGCCAAAAGACAAAGTTCATTTTAACATTATACCTAAATAATTAAGCATAGGGAACAAGTGGGCATGGAAACGGTGAAACCGCCCCTCCAATGTGACATACCTCATGAGGATTCCAACAATTTTGCTCCAAACGATAGGTAGGTCCTCGTGATTAAAGCCATTCTACAATATATTCACCCTTTCTCCCTCCTTCAAAAATATTTCCATGTCTTTCTGATAGTGGCCTTTCAAATTACAATGGATGCACATCCCCTCCAGAGATATCCTCGTCACCTTCGCAATTATCTTAGGGATCACCATGAAAGAAATCCCCCTGACAATTACAGTTCCATTTCCCTAGGAATTAGAAAATACCATAGAAATTTTGGAGTCATGACCCTACATACCCTCCACAAACGAGGCAAGCTTACCTCTTTCCAGAATGGCCCAAACCTCCTTATCTTGTTTCCATGCCTCACAACTAGTGGGTTCTTCTTGAACGAGCTCACCCCCATCGCTAAGATCATAAATTTTAGAGCAATGCAATACCAACTGTAGAAATGGATATATGAAAACCAGAGCCTATCCAACTATCACTATCAATATTATCGCTATCTAATATATGTTGATTTGTATTTAATTAATTATATTTATTTAATTAGCTTATATTTGGTGAACCTCTTATTATACAAACTAGTTTTTTTCTAAGGTTTCTTATCCAAATTAGGGTTTTCCATATCAACATATTTATGGCATATACATCTCACTTTTAGATTAAAAAACTCTTACATTCATTTGTTTCATTACTTGTTGTTACTATCTTATTATGGTTTTAATCTTTATTTTATATCTTTTTCACACACCCTTAGCAATCATATTAGGGTTTCATTTTAGATATTATATACCACTAATATTTTTACATTTTTAATCTAAATCTAAACTTTTAATATTTATTTTTCCAATATTTTTATTTCATGAGCTACTTCATATCCTAGTCTTCCATTACAAATGAGTTCTCATCTAAAACCTACCATGGTTAGCACATCCAATAAAATTGAGATTATTGTGATGATCATATTGAAAAGAAGAGGAATATGATCACGATGCTCATGAAAATTGAAGTAGATTTTCCTATAGTTTCTCTTCTAGGTGTGTCTTGCTTAATTCGGTTGAGTTTATTGCTATGTATTTCGATTGGAGGAGGCAATAATCTGTATATCAAGTATCAATTCTCATGCATCATGGATATCTTTGATCCAGTGGCCTACAAGATTATTTTGTAGTATAGTGTCTTTCATACCTTGGGATCCCAACATCTATCCATCTCTTAGTCTAACATTTGGTGGTGAGTTGCAAGAAAAAATCTTCTCTTAGGCCCTTAGGACCTGCTATTACTTTATTTTTCCAAGGTGGGGCCCAATCCTAGTGGATATTTGGTCAATATTCATATACCAAGGATACTATTTGATTTACATTTTAATTTACCAATGAAAGAAGAGGATATAAAAATATCAATTTCAAGAAGCTATCCATTCCTAGGAGATGAATTGTAGTTTGTAGCTCCAAGGTAGTTATCATTAGTTAACTGTGAAAGGAGATATGGTAATGCCCATTATTCAATATTGTTATAGGATTATTAAGATCATGTGAGGAAAACCATAATCAAGGACACATAAATCTAATTTTAACCATAGATCTCTATAAAGCATAATTGCCCTATAAACTTCTCTATTTACAAAGGAAAAAGGGGGAAGTTTGGTTGTCAAGGAGGTAGCTTGTTGGTGACATAGGGAAGAATTCAATTACTCTATCTACAAACTAAACATGTGATAATTTCATTGTAAAATTATGGTGGTAGGGTGGGTGCAAAAAGTTGGGGGCCAAAAAGCGGCCATTTAAAAAAATAAAAATTTGAAAGGTCATAATGCGAGCGTGTTATAACGTGCTCACATTATGGCTTGGTGTGATCGAGCCTAAGGCTTAGTCACACCAAGCCTATAACGTGTTCGTGTTTTAATGCAAGCATGTTATAGCCTATTATAACAAAAATAAATATAACGTTCTCGTGTTATGACGTGAGCACGTTATAGCCTATTATAACCAAAAAAAAATCAAATCCAATTCATTTCATTTTCACTATCATTTTTTCTTTCCCATGGCCAGAAAACCCTGTCATTGCATGCTCACATTTTGAAAGCATCAAAACTTGCAATTTCATCGCCAGGATGCCACCACATCAACGGGGAGGTCGAATAAGTAAGCATTATTATTTTTTGTGAATTTATTGTTAAATAGGTTAATTTAGATGGTTTTTTATGTTCATTTATTTAATTTATAGGAGTTGATAATCAACCTGAAAATCCTCCTCAAAATCCTTCTCCTCCTCATGAAAAATCACATGAACAAGATCTTGATCAACCACAACAAAAAACTCCAATAATTCCTCAACATCCTCTTGGTACTCAACAAGATGTAATGGGGGAAATTGAAAATAAAAAAAATAGATTGAGGATTTAATCATGAGGTCGAACAATCCTGTAAGTTCAACCTTGGAAAGAAGCATACTTGAAAATTCACTTCAATCCATGTTAACACATGTAGATGCAATTAGCAAGCAATTAAGTGGTTGGGTGGATAAGATGTAGGAGTGTAGGAATTTTTATGTAAATAAATTATCATATAAAGAAGTAAAAGATGAAAAAATTACAAAATATGATTTGTGCTCACTATTCACTAACCCACACACAAATCAAACTCTTGACCTTAATAGCAAGAGGTTTTCTATCCATTGGTGCAACCACCAACGGATTAAGAACAATTTTTGGAATAGGTGGTGGATGGTTTTTGACCATCCACCATGCAACAATAACAAGGTCCCCCAATATTTCTTGAGGAAACTCTACTATAAGTTCATCCTCAAAAAAATCCCCAACTATTTTGATATGCAAGACTTTTAGGGGAGAGGTGGTGGGTCAGCCTAGGATAGACCAAGTGCACATCAAGATCCTCAACAAAAAGGGAGATGAGAACTTTCTAGGCCTGCTTATGAGCACATTGCTATCCCTTATGTTGTCAAGGAGAGTTTTGAGGTGGACACTCTACAGTCTATTAGCTCTCTAACCCAAAGTATCATCCAGTGTGCCAATCTTGCAATACAACACCAACTAGGGGAGAGTTCGAGGGGTAGGATTCCACCCCATTCTTGTCAAGTTTGTGGCTCAACCTGTACATATGACCCCACAAACAGTCATGAGGTTAGTGCATAGGATACGTCTATAGTTGTGGAGTTGGCGATGACAAATGACATTTTAAATGAGGCTTTCGACATTGATACTCAGGTAAATGTTAGCATGCTCATTGAATTTAAATTATTAAATTTCATTTTTGAAATGCAAGACTAAATAATTTAGTTTAATGATTGTAATAAAATTTTAGGGTCACAACATTGATACTCAATACATCGACCCTCCACCCATTTTTTACTCCACTACATCTATAGCTGAGGTATGTAACTAGTAAATAATTATAGATATTACATGTGAATAACAT
>CM021102.1:600751673-600766722 GCA_007115665.2 Sequoiadendron giganteum | reverse complement strand
CTATCCATAATTCCTATTTTGGGTTTTAATAGGAGTGAAACCCTCTAAACCAAGAACATTACCAGCATTACCAAAAATAGGAGCCTTGCCCTTATCAACCTTAGTGGGACTTTGAGGAGGTTGTGGAGTCTGAGACTCATTAGATTTTTCCCTAGGACATCTTTGTTGCAGATGACCATATTCATGAAACAAACAATAACAAAAAGGAAAAGTCTCATAATCCAACTGTTGCACCTAAGAATACGCACCCACATAAATTTTCAAAGAGTCTGGAAGTGGATTACTCAAGTCAATCTCAACACAAATGCGAGAAAAAGTCATTACCTTTCTATCCTGGGTTTGCTAAGAAGGACCCACTAGTTTCCCTAGTAGCACTGTAACCATTTGCAAGATATCGTTACGCCAACATTCAACAAGAAATTGAGGAAGACAAACCCACACTAGAACCCTGTTTGGCAGCTCCTCCAAAGGACTGAACCCAACATTCCATGGCTTAATAAATAATCCAATTTGGTTATGGAAATAAGTCCCCCCTCGAAAACACAGTTGCGATCATCCATACAGTTAAAAACACCATGAAATAATTATTCGCCAGTAGCATAACCTCCATTTCACCCTCTAGAGCCTAGGCTTGCTAAGACCACGATTCTAGAAATTGAAGCAAAATCTATAATCCCATAAATTCACAAAATAATGCATGTTTTGAGAAATACTCAATATCTTCAACTATTAACTCTGGTTGAATTACCAACACTTTTCTTTCTTTGCTTTGCTCCAAGCATCCATTTATTTTTGGGATACGAGGTCCCCCAAATAGAGCAAACCCTCCCACCCCCACATCCTTATCAAATAAATTATTCTCAACCACTCTCATTGGATGAGATGGAAAATTCATTCCAAGAGAATTGCAAAAATCCAGAGGGGATTTAAGACTTGAAGCTTCCCCTAGATCCATCACCTTATTCCTAGGCACCACCAAAGTGTAGCAAAGAACAAAAGATACAACACCAAAGATGACCAGCAAAATCCCCACAAGACAAGCAATGACCAAATAATGATATATGCACAAAAAATAAAGAGAAGCAAGACTAAAGTAACTCCACCCCAGCGAAAAACCCATGCACCAGGACAAGGCAACAATCAAAAATAACATATACAAGCCCATAATACATAAACATAACCCACCCACTTTGAAACCACAACTAAGAGACGTAATAAGCAAACCCAATTTCTTTGAGGCATTTTTTCAAATAGCTCACCACCTTTTCTATGCTACCATATTTTCCATACATGTCTACCAGAACATTTTATCAAAAAATTCACTTCCTTGCTACTATGGCTAAAAGCCTAAAACAGGTGCTTTCCAACAAACTATAGATGCTTGGAAAAAATATATCAAAGCATAATAGTAAGCAATAACATAGACAAGATAGTGAGTTGTTTAAAAAAATGCCTCAAATAAATGTGGTCTCATGGTGATGGAATGGAATTCCATCACCATGAGACCACATTTCTTCGAGGTAGTTTTTCAAACAACTCACTTCCTTAAGAATAGAAACCAAGCCTTTAGCCAAAATTCCCCTCCAAATCCTTTTCAAGGTCCTCATCCTCATCCTCAATTTACTAATCCATGGAAGCTTTCACCTCTTATTACACGTGTTCATATCCCCACTCCTCCCCCTTCATGTCATGATCCCCCTCCATCTCATAACCAAGACCACACTGTACCTTCCACCCCATCCCAGCATAATACCATAGAGAAGGTAATGAACTGTTTGAAAAAAGGCCTCAAAGAAATTCAGTCTCATGGTGATGGAATGCCATGAAACATTTGTTTATCATGGAATTCCATCACCATGAGACCAAATTTATTTGAGGCATTTATTCAAACAGTTCACTGCCTTCTTTATGCTACCACATTTTTCGTACATGTCTACCAAAGGATTTTATCAAATGGTTCACCACCTTGTTGCTATGGATAAAAGCCTAAAATAGGTGCTTTCAAACAATCGATGGATAGGGAAAATAGTAAGTATGATAGTAAGAAATATAAAGTTCAATAAGTACTTAAAATTTGGTTCATTACCTCATACATTATAAGCCATGACCTGCATCACTATTGTAGTTTTTGTGATTGAATAATTTGTTGTTTTATTTTCAGATGTTGCAAGTAGAAACACCTCCAAATTTTCATAGGGAAATGGAGCTTTTTGTTTCTTCTGCTATAGAATCCTCAACACCTCTCACAGGGGTATGAGGCAGATTACTAAATTTTAAATTATATTAATTGTTATAGCTATTAGTTAGTGAAAAATCAAATGATTATTGATTGATAGTTTAATTTATCTATGTATGGTTTCTATAGGACTTTAGTAAGCCACAAAATGGGCATGCAAATATTTCCCTTGAGGAGAGTGATCATCTATTGGCGGTAAGCGATTATTTTGTTAAATATATCTTTTTTATAATGTAATTTCTATATATTAATGTCTTTACTTGTTATTGTAACAGATAAGGCTTGATGAGGAACTAAACCCTAGGAGGAGCACTAGGAGCACCCTTTGACCTCAGAGTAAACGAGTGATAGAATTATCACCATCCACTCGAGCAACAAAGGGTAAGAGTTTGTTTCAAGATCTTGGAGAGCAACGACTTTTGATTCCAGGGTCCTTTGTTGTATGCCTATATGGTATTTTTGGACATAGTTTTTATTGCATATATTTGACATTGTATACCTATATGGAATTCTTGTAAGCTTATATGGCTATTTTGTATATATTTTATTCTTATATTGACATATATTGATGTATGCCTACATTTCTATTTAGTTAATACACATATTATTTTATTGACGGTGTCCATATTTGCATTATAAATCCAACTTCAATAGATATGAGTTACATGTATTCAAGTGTATACTTTACAACTTACGTGTATACTTTGTGATTTATGTGTATTCCAATGTATACTTTGTGACTTACATGTTTTCATCATTCATATACCTTGTATTCATGCATATACTTTGTGTTAATGTGTATACAATGTATTCATGTGTATACTTCAAGGCTTACATGTATTTGAGTACTTGTGCTCCACTTATTCACATGTATGTTTCACTTAATCACGTGTATACTTATTAATTGGTTAGCCCTAGCATTTCTCATTACTTTCCTTCATGGTTTGTCTTGAATATTTATTAATTGATTCTAAACAACTTTATTAGTTGATGCTAAACAACTTCAATATTTCCAAAAATGATTCACCAACAATTTATCATTTACTTATGTGCTAACTCAATATGAAATATAAGGAAGAATTTAAAATGGATAAAGGTAGGAGGAGAGGGAAGATAGATATTTATAATGTAACCTATTGTACCTTCTCTATACAAACCTCTAATGGCTCTTGTATACTTTTCTATTCTATTTTCTACTTTTCATATCCCATTTTCATAGGCGGATCATCACTTCTCTCAATTTTTTTCCTTCTCCTCTTCTAGGTCCTCACCTTTTCTTGTGGTATTCTAAAATAAGCTCTAATTTGTTGTGGGCACCTACTAAGATTCAAAGGAATCATTATTTTTCCCCTTAGTTGTCTTCAGTGATTTTATTGTTTCTTGGTTGGTTACAATTTATTTGATAGTTAATATTGTGGAGATAAAACCTCTCATTCTTTGCAATAGGACATTTTAGGTAGATTCCTCTTCAATAAGAGATAGAGTTAATTTTTTGTTTTGTTTTGTTTGAAATACTCATTGGAGTGGGGTCAAGATACTTTTAAATGAAATATATGGTTGAGTAGATGCATAGGTTGTGAATTTTTATAGCACCAAATCTACCTATGTAATTGACTTGGTTTGGAAACTTGGAGGTTTTGATTTTTACTCCTTTTTCATGAACAAATTATATTGTTATTTCACTTAGATTTGAGGATTTTTTGGATTGAAGGAAGAGGTATGATTGAAATGATCCTTCTCATATATGTCATCCCATTTATTACCCAATGAAAAGTGACTTGGTTTTTCCACCACGTGAAACTTCTTGCCCATATTTTCACCAATTACTTATTCTATATTCACTCCATCCTAGCTTCTTTAAAGAATGCATTTTTTAATTATAGGAGATATGCAACAAATTTATTCTAGAACATTTGATATGATTGTGAAGGAGTTGGAATAGGGGTTGTAATATCTCATGTATCAACATATATTTATACCTCTTCTTTGGGCTATTTTTAGCTTCTACTTATGGTTGAGGCTCTAGTGTGAAATTATTAACACCATTGTTCTGGATTCTCTTTAGCTAGGTCATAAGCCACCATGTAGCTCATATTTCAATTGACCTATGATTAGGTTTAGTTATAAATCTTTTAATTCTTTTCTAGAATCTTGAAAATTTTCCTCTTTACAACAACCATATTGTTGTAAGGGCAAGGAGGATAATTAAAAAATGTCTAGCCCTTGCTAGACTTGAGGATGATCATACAATATATTAAGTCATGTAGCCTTCTCATTTGCGATTAGATCCATAATAGGAATAAGAAATTTACCTAAATACTAATATTGATAATAATCAATTCAATGTAAGTATGAGATCCACATAGTAACTGGATCATAACCTCTTTGATGACGAAAAGGTTTAGGCTTTGCTCAACTATTTTGACAAGCAAATGTTTTACCTCTTTCATGCAATGATATGCTTTTGGTGTGGAAAACTCAGACTTGTCAATTATCATGTGAATCTTTCTCTTTTCCTTTTTTTTGCATGTCATCATAAGGGATTGAGTCAGTTGAACATATCTCAGATTGATTTGATGTGTTTGAGTGTGAAAGAGGACCATGCCTAGTGTAAACGTACCCATACAAATGTGTTGGAACAATCAATTTGGTCATATGAGTTGTAGAACGAAATTTGCACCACTTTGCAACTTTACACTACTTGCATTTGACTTTTTCCTCAACTAAAAAGTTGTCACCATGGGAAAATGCCTCTGAGATAGCAAAAAATGAGAGAGGTTATTGTAGCTAGCACGACCTCGTAGTCTTAGATGGAGAGCTTATAAGCATCATGATTTTCAAGTAATAGACTATCAAATATTGTAACCATTTTGCACTTTGGACTCTTAAGGGATCAAGTCGGTTGAACGCAATTCAGAGTGTTTTGACATGTTTGGGTGTGAAAGAGGACCATGCCTAGTGATTTCAATTGAAAAGTCCTCACCATGAGTAAGCACCTAGGAGATAGAAAAAATTGAGAGAGGTTATTGTAGAGGGTCCCATGGAAATTCCATAGCATTAGACATAAAGTTTTTAAGCATCATAGTTTCTGAGTAATAGTCCGTCAAAGATTGCAGCCATTTTGCACTTTGGACTCTTAAGGGATTGAGTCAGTTGAACGTAGCTCAAAGTGATTCAACGTGTTTGGGTATGAAAGATGACCATGCATAGCATAAATGTACCCATACAAATTTGTTAGAACAGTCTGTTTGGTCATATGAGTTGCAGAATGAAAGTTGCACCACTTTGCAACTTTACACTACTTGCATTTGAAAACTTTTTCCTCAACTAAAAAGTCATCACCATGGGAAAAAACCTCCAAAATAGAAAAAAATAAGAGAGGTTATTGTATAGGGTCCCAATGTGATCCCATATCCTTAGATGAAGAGTTTGTAAGCGTTGCAGTTTTTGAGTAATAGCTCGTCAAAGATTGCAACCATTTTATACTTTGGACTCTTAAGGGATCCAACCAGTTGAATGTAGCTCAAAGTGATTTGGCATGTGTTGGGTGAAAAAGAGGACCATTCCTAGCGTAAACGTACCCATATGGACCTGTTGGAAGATTTTTTTTGGTCGTATGAGTTGTAGAATGAAAGTTGCACCACTTTGTAGCTTTACACTGCTTGCATTTGATAACTTTTTCCTCAACTGAATAGTCATCACCATGAGAAAATGCCTCTGAGGTAGAAAAACTAAGAAATATTATTACAGAGGGTCCCGACATGATCTTGTAACCTCAAATGGAGAGTTTGTAAGCATCATAGTTTTCAAGTAATAGCTCGTCAAAGATTGTAGCCATTTTACACTTTGGACTCTTAAGGGAACGAGTCGATTAAACATAGCTAAGAGTGATTTGATGTGTTTGGGTGTAGAAGAGAAGCATTCCTAGCGTAAATGTACCCATATAGACCTGTTGGAACAATCCATTTGGTCATATGAGTTGCAGAACAAAATTTGCACCACTTTGTAACTTTACACCGCTTGCATTTGACAACTTTTTCCTCAACTAAAAAGTCATCACTATGGGAAAACGCCTTTGAGATAGAAAAAATGAGATAGGTTATTATAAAGGGTCTCAACATGATCTTCTAGCTTTAGACAAAGAGTTTGTAAGCATCGCGGTTTTTGAGTAATAACTCATCAAATATTGTAGCCATTTTGCACTTTGGACTCTTAAGGGATCGAGTCGGTTGAACATAGCTTAGAGTGATTCAATGTATTTGGGTGTGAAAGAGGACCATGCCTAGCATAATTATACCCATACACACCTTTTGGAACAATCTGTTTGGTTGTACGAGTTACATAATGAAATTTGCACCACTTTGCAACTTTACATTGTTTGCATTTGACAAATTTTTCCTCAACTGAAAAGTTGTCACCACGGGAAATCATCTCCTAGACAGAAAAAAACTAAGAGAGGTTATTGTAGAGAGGACCAATGTGATTCCATAGCCTCAGACTAAAAATGTTTAAGCATAATAGTTTCCAAGTAATAGCTTGTCAAAGATTGCAACCATTTTGTACTTTGGACTCTCAAGGGATTGAGTCAGTTGAATGTAGCTTGGAGTAATCCGATGTGTTTGGGTGAGAAAGAGAACCATGCTTAGTGTAAACTTACCCATCTAGAATTTTTGGAATATTTTTTTTGGTCATACGAGTTGCAAAATGAAAGTTGCACCACTTTGCAACTTTACACTGTTTGCATTTGATGACTTTTTTCTCAACAAAAAAGTGATCAACATGGAAAAATGCCTCCAATATAGAAAAAAATTGAGAGATTTTATTGTATAGGTTCCCAACACAATCTTGTAGCCTCATACGAAGAGTTTATAACTATCATGGTTTTCAAGTAATAGCCTATCAAATATTGCAGTCATTTTGTACTTTGGACTCTTTAAGGAATTGAGCTGGTTGAACGTAGCTCAGAGTGATTCAATGTGTTTGGGTACAAAAGAGGACCATGCCTAGTGTAAACATACCTATTCAGACATGTTAGAACAGTCTATTTGGTCATATGAGTTGCAAAACAAAAGTTGCACCACTTTGCAACTTTACACTACTTGCATTTGACAACTTTTTCCTCAACTTAAAAGTCATCACCACGGGAAAACACCTTCAAAATATTAAAAACCAAGAGAGGTTATTGTAGAGGGCCCAACGCAATCCCTAAGCCTCATATAAAGAGTTTATAAGCATCACAATTTTTGAGTAACAACCCATCAATGATTGCAACCATTTTTCACTTTGGAATCTTGAGGGATCGAGTTGATTGAACGTAGTTCAGAGTAATTCAACGTGTTTGGGTGCAAAAGAGGACCATTCCTAGCGTAAATGTACCCATATAGACCTGCTGGAATAGGTTTTTTGGTCACATGAGTTGCAAAACAAAAGTTGCACCACTTTGCAACTTTACACTACTTGCATTTAATAACTTTTTCCTCAACTAAAAATTTGTCACAACGGGAAAATGCCTTCAAAATAGAAAAAATCGAGAGAGGTTATTACTGAGGGTCCCAATGTGATCTTGTAGCCTCAGACGAAGAGTTTGTAAGCATCATAGTTTCTTATTAATATTCCATAAAATATTTCAACCATTTTGCACTTGTACTCTTAAGGGATCGAGCCTATTAAACATAGCTTAGAGTGATTCAACGTGAAGGGCTACAAACTCATAATCTTTAGGGTGCCTAAGGACACTTGATATCACATGCAAACCTACATCAACTTGAAAAAATGCCTTTGAACATGAATATCATAGAGAAACATATTCTTTGAAGTCAAAAACAACCATTGGCATGCCTTTGAACTTGAATATCCTTGGATTCCAATTCTAATATAAGCATTGAATGCATTGCCTCCAAATTATAAAAAATGATACCTCTTAAATTTGTATAGTGGTAAGACTTATACAACCACTAATATTTGCATTGTTTTGGAGATTTAGGAAATGAAGTTCTCTTTACAAATCACATACCACTTTGCACAAGCATAACAATGAATAAATAAATAAAATGAATGCTAAACCAATACAAAGACTTTCTATCCATTACAAACATTTCCTTTTCTTTTTACTATTCACCTTTTGTAAATCTTTTACAACTCCTCATAAACAACCTTTTACTTGCATGCATTTGCGTGGTTGAGAAAATGTCTCAAAGACATGACTCTTTAGGTCTTCAAATTAATTATTTTCCCTATTCACTTGATAAAGGACTACCCCTTTGTGAGTATACTAGAGCTTATATTATTGTACTATGAAGTGTCCTTGCTTCCTTCTATTGACTATCATTTGTATGACTATCCTCTAATATTTATATGCAACTCATTGTCTTTAAGACCTAAAAACTACCCTCTTGAATCCTTATGGACTATCTTTCCTCTTGTAATTGCACTCCCTTTAATTAAGGTCTGTAACCTTTTGTGCAATCTTCCATTAATGACCATCTTCAAACACATTCAAGTATGCCCTTATAACTCTTGTTCTTAAAATCCCATGTTTGTCATGAGATTGCTTCCCCTTTTATGACTATGATCATGCATAACTTGTAAAAATTAATTGAAGTCAAAGGTACTAAGAATACTTATGAGGATAAACAATATAATATAGGTTAGCACTATAAAAAATCAAGGGTCCATTTAGTAAGGAGAAGTCAAAGGTAATCTTACGTAGAAATGTATGGTTAGTAGGATTTCTCCTAGTCAATGAACATGTCACCATAGCTTCACAATCTTTCCTCATATCTACTTAAATCAGAATATCCATATGTCACTATGCCCAAGGTTGGCTCTCAATAGGATATATCAATAGGCAACCATAAAAGTAGGAATCTATCATACTTGTAGTTATGCATATAATCCAAGGGTGGGTACCTTGTATCACCAACTCAAGCATACACAAATTATACATTGGGTGTTTCCAAACAAGAATCACATACAAAATCCATTAACAAGGATTGAAAGGATTTTAAACTAAGCTCAATTTCACCACAAGAAACATTAATAAGCTCATGACATAATACAATGTCACACCTAATACTATTACCAATGTACTATAAATGAAAACACTCAAAAAACACTTACCAGACCACAACCTCAACTATCATGATTGAATGAAATATGAACCCCTACACCACAATCAACATAATCTAATGTACCTATTGCACCTTTTATTTGATATAGAAACATGAAATCATGCAAAATGAGGCATGAATCACCAATGAGATCATGATATTATTAGAAACAAACAAATAAGAATCAATACATAAGAAAGCACATTTTTTAAGCTAACAAAACATGACAAAAATTCATACAATATTTCATATTTATAATGTTTGCAGCTCTCCACTTCTTCAACACAATAGAATGGAAGAATAATTAAATATTATAATAAAGAGTTCAAGTTAAAGAAAACAAGAAGTAGAGCATTGACATAAGTAAAATGTACATGTGAAAGACACGTAGCTTGGTCAACACTAGAATCAATTTGATACATCACCATGAAATTGGAAAGGTAGTGAGTTGTTTGAAAAAATGGGTCCAATAAATGGGGTCTCGCAGTGATGTATCATCGTGAGACCCCATTTCTTGGACCCATTTTTTTAAACAGCCCAATAGGTTGCCAATTTCATCAAATTGGCAAGCTAGTGGGCCCACTAGATTGCCAATTCAATGAAATTGGCAAGGTAGTGGGCATACTAGATTTCCAATTCAGTGAAATTGGCAAGGTAGTGGGCCCACTAGATTGCCAATTGAGTGAAATTGGCAAGGTAGTGGGTCACCATGAGACCCCATTTCTTGGACCCATTTTTCCAAACAACCCACTACCTTGCCAATTTCACTAAATTGTCAAGCTAGTGGGTGAAATTGGCATGGTAGTTGGATGTTTGGAAAAATGGGGTCTTACGGTGATGTACTACCCTGCCAATTTCATTGAATTGGCAAGCTAGTGGGTGAAATTGGCATGGTAGTTGGATGTTTGTAAAAATGGGGTCTTATGGTGATGTACATCACCATGAGAACCCATTTCTTGGAGCCATTTTTCTAAACAGCCCACTACCTTGCCAATTTCACTGAATTGGAAAATGGGTCCAATAAATGGGGTCTCATGGTGATGTACATCATCATGAGGCCTTGTTGCTTGGACCCATTTTTTCAAACAACCAACTACCTTTCCAATTTCACTGAATTGGCAAGCTGGTGGGCCCACTAGCTTGCCAATTCGATGAAATTGGCAAGGTAGTGGGTTGTTAGGAAAAATGGGTCCAAGAAATGGGGTCTCACTTGCAGTTCAGCTAAGGAAAGAGTGTAGCTCACTTGATCCTATCAGTGTACAACAATCCTCATATGGTGCAATGTTAGTATCATCTATCAACCAAAAAAATATATGAACTAAAGACTTACCTTCATTACCTAGACCTATCGAAGCATTACACCACTCAACAATTGATTTTGTATCTATCAACTTTGCATTGTCTTTATGCTTTAACTCCGCTCGTTCTAATGCTCTTTTGACACATGCTCTTGCACCATCATGCTCCCCCTTTCAATGCCCGACCTCGCAAAATTTCCACATATGTTGAAAACTTGTAATAACATGCATCTTGCTCATCCATGTTGCCTAATAAGAAAATTAGACCACTACCTTTCAAATTTGACCAAATTGGCAAGCTAGTGGGCCCACTAGCTTGCCAATTCGGTGAAATTGGCAACCTAGTGGGTTGCTTGAAAAAATGGATCCAAGAAAAGGGCCTCACGGTGATGTACAACCCCATTTCTTGGACCCATTTTTTCAAACAACCCACTACTTTGCCAATTTCATTGAATTGACAAGGTAGTGGGTGAAATTGGCAAGGTAGTGAGTTGCTTAGAAATTTCACCACATTGACAAGCTAATGAGCTCACTAGCTTGTCAAAGGTCACACAATTTTTTTGATGTAATTCCTTAAAGAAATGTGGTCTCGTGGAATTCCATGATTGCAAGATAGGGAAAAAATGGAAGCATGGACAAGGCATGTGAATTGTTTGACAAAAATGTTTTGGTAGAAATGTATGCAAAATGTGGTACCATAGACAAGCTAGTGAGCTCACTAGCTTGTTAATGTGGTAGCATATACAAGGTAGTGGGTTGTTTGAAAAAATGCCTCATAGAAGTGGGGTCTCATAGTGATCTAGCTTGTCAATGCAGTAACATAGACAAGGTAGTGGGATTTTTGAAAAAATGCCTCATAGAATGGGGGTGAGGCATTTTTTCAAACATCCCACTACCTATATTTCACTGTGATCCCCCATTTATATGAGGAATTTTTTTAAATATCCCACTACCTTGTCAATGTGGTAGCATTCACAAGATAGTGGGTTGTTTGGATGAATGCCTCATAGAAATGGGGTCTCACAGTGATGTCTAAGGAATAAGAAGTTTATGGGAAAGTGCTACATCCCATGTACAACATAGAAAGGATATTTGACTTCCCTATAGAGGAAGTGGATTGGTCAAATCTAAAGGATTATTATATTGAAAATAGAGCTATAAACATGGTGGTTGGATCAATAAGATGGTTAGAAGCACCATACCCAATGTGGAGCTACACCCTAAGGCTCAAGAGTAAAAGAAACAAACTAGAGGATCTTCAAGAATAAAAGAAACTATACTTGAGAGAATGAAAAAGGATGAGAACACAAAGGAAGAACTTAAAAATCAAGTAGGGAAATTAAATTCATACTTACATCACCTAGTTGGACCTATTGACTTAGTTGCATCTATCCCCATGTTGCTATGAAACCCAAACCCAAAATGAATTATCCTAGTTGTGAAAGAGTGGAGAGAAGGGTTACAATCCCTTGTAGGTAGGGTAATCAAGGAAACATTAAAAATATATCACAACACTAGTGATGAGGTAAGTTTAGAAATAGATATGAAAACCAAAATAGATGAAGATCTATTAATGTGGGAGGGGTATATTCCAATTTTGTAGAGAATGAAGGTCACTCCCTCTATTGAACAAGCTATCTAGGCATCAATCAAATCATTGAAAGAAAGGGGGATTTTTTGACAAAATGTCTTGGTGGACATGTATGGAAAATTTGGTAGCATAGACAAGGCAATCATCTATTTGAAAAAATTCCTCAAATAAATGTGGCCTCATGGTGATGCACATCACCATGAGACCACATTTCTTTGAGGCATTTTTTCAAACAATTGATTGCATTTTCTATGATGTTTGATAAAATTATTTGGTAGACATGCATGGAAAATTTGGTAGCATAGACAAGGCAATCAGTTGTTTGAAAAAGTGCACATCACCATGAGACCGCATTTCTTTGAGGCATTTTTTCAAACAGTTGATTGCATTGTCTATGTTGTTTCATAAAATGATTTGGTAGACATGTATGGAAAATTTGGTAGCATAGACAAGGCAATCAACTTCTTGGTAGAACTGTTTGACAAAATGACTCAATGAGATATGTCCTTGTGGACTAGAATTATTGCAGGATATGCACAAAATGGATTTTTTGAAAAGGCTTTAGAAAATTTCAAGCAAATGCAATTTCTAGGTGTAAAACCAAATTCCACTACATTTTCCAACATCCCCCATGCCTATACCAAAATGAAAGATTTGGAAAGGGGTATGCACATTCATAGAAAAGTATTGAGAAATGATGTATTATATTTCATACTTATAACTACTCTCATATATATGTGTATCAAAATGTGGAAGCATACACAAGGTAGGTCAATTATTTAACAAAATTCCTCAAAGAGATGTGGTTTAAAAATGTAGTTGGCAAGTGTAAAGGATTGTGTAGTTTAAAATTTTCCAAGAGGGGCTAAGGTTATAATGACAAACAAATAATGATGGACATGGAATATGAATAATAACAAAATCAAAGCAAGATAAAATAGAAATAAGTAAAATATAAAGAAAATGTGTAAAGACTTCACATACCTAAAAATGAAGATTCCAGTGGAGGAGTTCTACCCAATTATGTAGAGTTTGTTTCTTCTTGCATCAAACTCCTCAACAATTTGTTTTTTTCACAAGCTTGTTTCCCTTTCAATGTTCAATTCTATATCAATCTTGAATGGAATTGAGAATTGAATTGATATATATATATATAAAATTCAAAGTGAAAACTCTGTTATTTCATGCAAAGGTGGTGGAAAGTTCATAAAAAGGTGGTAGAATGTGAAAAATTTGCATGTATAGTTCACAAAAGCATCAAAAAGCTTTTTTTTGTCGAAGCACGTGCATAACCATGAGAATATACAGAATGTGGGCCTAGAGATCATGGGTGTGTAACTTTTTACCATTTTCAGAGCAAGAAAAATTGTGCTCAACACATTTTTTCTTGCTATACAAATGGCTACATCTCAACTTCTTCAAAACACGCTCGTGTTATTAAAATGTTGATTTTATATAGGTTTATTCTCTCTCTCTCTCTCTCTCTCTCTCTCTCTCTCTCTCTCTATCCTTGGCCATCCATCCTCCCTTAGCCATCTAGGTTTCTCACTTCACCCTAAACCCTCAACCTTGGACACTATGCCTTAAACCCTAATCCCTCAACCATATATTGCAAAAACGCTTGATATGTCGACCCTTAAACCCTAAAACCTAATCTCTCTCTCTCTCCCTCTCTCTTGCGTATCTACCTCTCTCACTCCCTCTATATCTCTCCCTCTTTCTCAATTATCTCCCTCCCACCCCCTCTCTCTCTCTCTAGTCTCTCCCTCCCACCCCCTCTCCCTCTCTCAGGTCTCTCTCTCTCACTCCCTTTATCTCTCTCCCACCCCTCTATCTCCCACTCCCTCTCTCTCCCATCCCCTCTTATTTTCTTAAGTCTCTCTCTCACTCCCTCTATCTCTTTCCCACTCCCTCTCTCCCTCTCTATATCTCACTTATCCCTCCATCTCTCCCTCCCTCCATCCCTCTATCTCTACCCTAATCCCTCAACCCTATACCCTCAACCCTTAAACCATTAAACACTAAACCCTTAAACCATCAACCCTATAGATCTTAAACCTTATACCCTCAATTTTCAACCCTCTACCCTATACATTGGATCCTTAACCCTCATCTCTCTTTTTCCTTCCCTCCATCTCTCTCATGTCCCTCCCTCCAACCCCCCTCTCTTTTTCAGGTCTCTCCCTCAAGCACCCTACCTACATAACTAAATAACTCTCTCTCTCTCTCTCTCTCTCTAACTTATCCCTCCATATCTCCCTCCCTCCACCCCTCCCTCTCTACCCTAATCCCTAAACCCTATACCCTCAACCCTTAAATTGTCAAACCCTCAACCCTTAAACCCTAAACCCTAATCCCTCAACCCTCAACCCTCTTGACCTGATACCCTAAACCCTCAACCCTATAGGTCCTCAACCATCTACCTTATACATTGTATCTTCAATCATCATCTCTCTTTTTCCTTCCCTCCTCTTCTCTCCTTTTCTCTATCTCACTTCTCCCTCCATCTATCCCTCCCTCTCTACCCTAATCCCTCAACCCTTAAACCCTAAACTCTCAACCCCTATACCCTCTACCCTATACATTGGACCCTCAACCATATACCCTCAACCTTAAACTCTCTACCCTAATCCCTAAACCCTCTACCCTCTACCATCTACATTAAACCCTCAACCCTCAATTCTCAATCCTCAACCCTTAATCCCTCAATCCTCAACCCTTAAACCCTAAACCCTTCACCCCTATACCCTCTACCATATACATTGGACCCTCAACCCTAATCCCTCAACTGTATACCCTCAAATCTATACCCTCA
>CM021102.1:600708283-600751573 GCA_007115665.2 Sequoiadendron giganteum | reverse complement strand
TCTAACTTATCCCTCCATATCTCCCTCCCTCCACCCCTCCCTCTCTACCCTAATCCCTAATCCCTATACCCTCAACCCTTAAATTGTCAAACCCTCAACCCTTAAACCCTAAACCCTAATCCCTCAACCCTCAACCCTCTTGACCTGATACCCTAAACCCTCAACCCTATAGGTCCTCAACCATCTACCTTATACATTGTATCTTCAATCATCATCTCTCTTTTTCCTTCCCTCCTCTTCTCTCCTTTTCTCTATCTCACTTCTCCCTCCATCTATCCCTCCCTCTCTACCCTAATCCCTCAACCCTTAAACCCTAAACTCTCAACCCCTATACCCTCTACCTTATACATTGGACCCTCAACCATATACCCTCAACCTTAAACTCTCTACCTTAATCCCTAAACCCTCTACCCTCTACCCTCTACATTAAACCCTCAACCCTCAACCCTTAATCCCTCAATCCTCAACCCTTAAACCCTAAACCCTTCACCCCTATACCCTCTACCATATACATTGGACCCTCAACCCTAATCCCTCAACTGTATACCCTCAAATCTAAACACTAAACCCTAAACCCTCAACCCTTAAACCCTCTACCCTCTACCCTATACCCTCAACCCAATACCCTAAACCCAATAGCCTATAAGTCCTCAACCCTATACCCTCAATTCTCAACCCTCTACCCTATACATTGGATCCTCAACCCTCATCTATCTTTGTCCTTCCCTCCTCTTCTCTCATCTCTATCTCACTTCTCCCTCCATTTCTCCCTCCCTCTACCCCCCCTCTCTACCCTAAACCCTCAACCCTTAATCCCTCAACCCTCAATCCCTAAACCCTCAACTATCAATCTTAATCCCTCAATCCTCAACCCTTAAACCCTAATCCCTCAACCCTTAAAACCTCAACCCTCGGCCCTCTATAATATACATTAAACCCTAAACCCTCAATTCTCAACCATCTACCCTATACATTGGATCCTCAACCATCTACCCTAAAACCTATATATTCAACACTATACCCTCAGCCCTAATACCTCAAGCCTAAACCATTAAACCCTAAACCTCATCCCTCAACTCTTGAACCCTCAACCCTTAACCCCTCAAACCTTAAACACTTAAACCCTCTACCCTATACATCAGAACCTCAACCCTTATCCCTCAACCCCTATCCCTCTCTCTATCTATCTATATAACCTCTCTCTCCCTCCCTCTCTCCTACCCTCTCTAATTATCTCTATCAACACTCTCCCTATTTATACATACCTCTCGCTCATTCAATCCCTCTCTCTCTCTCTCTCCATCACTCCCTCTCTCTCCCATTCCCTCTCTCTTGCACTCCCTCTCCCTCTTAGGTCTCTCCCTTTGGAACCCTACCTAAGTAGCTCTCTCTCTCCCCACCCTCTATCTATCCCTCCCACCCTACCTAGATAAGTTCCTCTCACTCCAACCCCCTCTCTCACACTCCCTCTCTCTCTCCCTCTCTCTTAAGTAACTCCCTCTCACACCCTCTCCCTCTCCCAAATATCTCTCCCTCACTCCCTATCTCTCCCACTCCCTCTTTCTTGCATTCCCTCTCTCTCCCTATCGCTCAAGTCTCCCCCTCTCACCCCCTCACACTCTCAAGTCTCTCCCTCTGGAATGCTACCTATATAAATCTCTTTCTCTCCCTCTTCCCCCCCTCTCTCTCTCCCTCTCTCTCAGGTCTCTCTCTCCCACCCCTCTCTCTCTATCCCTCCCACCCTACCTAGCTGAGTCCCTCTCACTCCAACCCCTTCTCTCCCACTCCCTCTCTCTTATGTCTCTCCCGTCCACCCCCTCTCTCTCTCTCTCTCTCGGGTCTCTCTCTCACTACCTCTCTACCGCTCTCTCTCTCTCTTAGGTCTCTCCCTCCCTCTCTCCCTCCCACCCTACATAGATAACTCTCTTTCTCTCTTCAAATCCTCCCTCCCTATAAAGATATAAATACATACATATAAGAAAACATACATACATATAAGCATACATACATACTTACATACATAGAAGAATTCATACAAGCATACATGCATATATACATACATACACTGATGCATACATACATACACTGATGCATACATACATACATATACATACACTGATACATACATATATATGCATACATTGATACATACATACAAGTGTGCATACATACATACAAGCATGCATGCATACATACGTACATGTCATACAAGCATACATTGATACAAACATACAAATATATATGCATACATTTAATAGACTAGCATTTAACACAAAGCTATTGAAGTTGTAAAAGCCAACCTCACAGAACCCAGTGATAACCTACAAGTAAAATAACCTATCACGTAGAATAGATTCAAACAACACAAAGATATTTCTCTACAAACCAACAAAGTAAAATTGCATAAACAAGAAGTGAATAATTACAAAAAGATCAATCCTTAAGAAAGGAGATCGAAACCCTAAAGTGAACCCTAGGATTTAATAAAGTAATTATTAAAGGGCCTAAGTTTAGCTTAAGTGAAAATAAAGTAAAAGGTGACTTAATTAATTAATTGATATGATTGAATTAATTAAGTAATTAACCTTATTACTCCAACACCCCCCCTTAAGATGAACTTAGGGAGAAGCTAAAAACTAAGGACAAAATGCATGAAAGAAAAGATGGGTCCTAACAACTAGGCCTGATGAGGTACCCATGTACAAATGTAAAAGATCTCTCACAACAGGAGACAAGGAGAAAAAATCATGGGAAAAACTCCTCTCCAAAAGACATAAATACATGTGAAGGACGAAGAAGCCTCCAAACAAGACAATGTTTTCCCAAAAGATAGGAACAAAGGATGAACAATAAAACACCACTGAAGCATGAAGAAGCTGCAAAAATAATCATAGAATGACTGCTGAAATGCTGAAAGAAGAACCTCTGCTGAAATATATGATGATCAGAATCAAGAAGACTAGAATTTGTATGAGTGCCCAAACCAATACTACTCGAATCTTATGGAAAACCAAGGCATACATCAATAACTTAAAGATATAGATGGAACAAGTACCAATAGTCTGAAGAATTGATCAAGTGAAAAATGGAAGGTCGCCTCCAGAAATAGGAATGCAAGAGTGTCCATATGGTAAGTTCTTTGTCTCACCGAAATGCACGTGTAACTAGCCACTGCATCCGGATAGTACATAGGAACAAATATTGTATACATAGCTCACTCTGATGTGAAACCAAGGAAGAATTAGCACCAATAATAGAAAGCCCCCCATAATGATGACAAGGGAGAGGTATGACATGTACACTGAAACTGAATACCTAAATGTAGTGCATGATAGAGAACTAAGAATATATGAATGTGCAGACATGAAAGGACAAGCAGATATAAATGGTATGAAAACCAAGGCACACACATGAGAAAGGTATGAAGGCAAAAAAAAGGAAAACATCAACTTGTTGATGGTGAAAATGACACAAACAACGTTAAACAAAATATCTCTACTCTATTTCTCCTGAAAAAGAAAGACAATATATAGTAGCCTAACTCTCAAGGTCCTGGTAGTTGGTTCTCAACTGTCTGGTGTCACTCAGTTGGTCCATGCAACTGTAGTATTCAAGGGGCCTTTCTGGTAATAAGAAATGCAAGCAATGATTGATTCATCGAACTGTTCTTAATGAAAAGGGGGTTTTAAATAAAAGAAAAAGATAGATCAGGGAATACATTAGTGAAATATGAATAAAACTTATCTAATATTTGAACATATATCTTCAACAACTAATGTTCTTCCAACAAATCAAGAAAACCATAGCATGATGCAATTTACAGAACATTCCATACTATTGCATGCATCTAAGGTCCTTAATTTAACATCACAATCACACATCATAAATATTTTAAAGATTCCAAAAGAACAAAATCTCATTCGTTGCCAAAATCATAGATCAACAGACTTTCAATAATTCAATTCACAGATAATTTAATGAAATAATCTTTAAATTTGGTTCCTTCTAAGGATTTTCATCACAAAAGAAACACTTATGCTTCAGCACAATCACTGGCATATAGATAGACTATAATTCATCAACCTTATCCAAATAAAATCAATTCCAACACCATATTTGCATAAAAACCTGTATTTATATTCAAATGTAAATAAAATAACAAAGTATCTCTGTAAAATCTATGAAAAATTCTATCTCCTACTATCATGTGGCTAATCTTATTCTCATTAGCCGACCTTTACAATATGATATCCTATGGGTATATATAGATGTACAAAATATGAAGTCCTCCCTATCTAAAGTCGAGATCCACCATTTTTAGGAACTTAAATTTTCTTGGAAACTCAGATCAATTTGATCTCTAGTTCCTACATTGATCATCTAGTAAACTAGAGAGAAGAAGAGAGAAAAGAAAATAAATCCATGCATCTCTAAGACTGCTAGTCATAATTGCAGAGGAGAAAATAAAACCATGCATGCATAAGACTATCAGTCATGCATGCAAAGTTTTCTCTATAGTGTACTCATCATAACTAGAGAAGACTTGTTGAAGCATATCCAAATCTAGCCCATCAACCCAACTATCTTCGAACTTGATCCTTTTTAATTTCGTAGCAAAAAATTCTCTCATGTCTTTTAACTTTGTCAACTCCCTTTTAGCAGCCCTTACCTCTTCTTTAATATCCATCAATTTATCCAATAGTAGATCCTCTCCATCATCTCCCTTTTTCATGACCTCCTTAAGTCTATCATCCCATTTCTCTTTTAACTGAATCAAAGGTAGGCCTTCCTTTACCGGTATATCAAAATTTACTATAATAGCAACAACCGCTTCTAACTCATCAAGTTGTTCATTTAGATCCTTGCTAGAATCTTGAACTTCATTCTTATGTTTGTACAAAAAGTCAGATCTAAACCGGACTATGTTGGAGGTCTTTTCCAAGAAATTTGTGTTGTCCTCTTCAAGTATCGACTGCTCTAGAAGAGTGGATTTCAGCAACTTATTAATCTTTTTCAGCTTTTGGATATATCCTCTATACTCCTCCTCTTGCTCTCCCAATGCTTTGGCATGTTGATTCATCTCTTCTATTAACTCCACTGTCATCTTGTGAATCTCAAAACTATTGCCCAACACCTCACCTATCTCCTGATTAAGCCTCTCGGTCCACCTATCCATCATTCCATCCTTACTCCTTATCTGCACCAAATCATCTACCTCTCTCTTGCTAAGAAAAATTGGTGTCTCAATGGTGGTACTTTGTTGTGACCTTGGCGCAGAAACATTCTTCAAGAAAGTGTGGAGTTGATCCAATTGAGCCTTAAGCTCATCCTTCCTCTGTTTATCCTTCATCATTCTTTATTTGGTGGATGATGCTACCACATCAATCAAGTTCATTTTTTGATTCCTTGTGGGTCTTCCCAAGTTGACTGTGCCCAACTGGTAATCAGTTAGCTGCATATCCCCCACATCCTTGTCCACCACTAGTATTGCACATTCAAAAACAATTTCTCCTCCTTTAGTTAGTCTAGTGGAATGCAAGATTTTAGCCTTCTTCTTGGGCCTTTCTTTTTCAATCTCCTTCATCATATCATCCCAATTGAGAGGTTGTGAGAGTGTTACTGATCTCTTTTGAAGATCAAGTTTTAACCAAGTGGGAGCACTTGAAGTAGTGGTCATTACAATTGAAGAAGAAGCAACAATAGTAGAGGGCAACAACACATTAACCTTAGGTTGAGAATCAACCTCTTGTACCTCTTGTTGTTCTTGCTCTACATTTGTCTGTGCAAGCTTTTTAGCTTCCTCCATATCCTTTTGTTCTTGTATCCTCTTGTATTCTTCTTCCTTCTTCAGTTTTTCCTCTTCTAACCTCTTCTCCTCAAGTACCTAATTCCTCTCTTCTTCCAATGCTTTGAGTCTGTCTAAGTTTTCCTTTTCCTTTTGTAGCTGCTTGGCCAGCTCCCTAGTATCTTTCTCTTTTTGTATATGCTTTGCTTCCTCCTTCTTCTTATAGGATTCTTCAACAAGCTTCAATTTGGCCACAAGGGCTTCTCTCTCCCTTTGTTGCTTTGCCTTTTCCTCCTCTAGATCATGAATTTTTTGTACCAACTCTAGCTTATCATTCTCTTCCTTAGTCTTGAGCTCCTACTCCTTTTGCCTTTATTGTTTCTTTACTTCATTAGCTCTTATATTAGCTTCCATTTGTTGTTGTTTAAGTAAGGCATCAGCTTGTGCCTTAGCATCTATTTCCTTTTTCTTCTCCATTGCTTTTGCATGCGCTTTATCATCTGAAGCTTTCTTTGTTTCCTCAAACAGTGCCCATTGATCTTCTTTTGTTAGCACATGCTTAGTTTCCTCTTCTAGAGGCATCTTTTCTTGTGCATCCTTCTCTAATAAGGTCTCATCAGAGTCCGTTTCAACATCATGAATCTCCAGTTCAACTCCTTTTCCTTTCAAGGTTTTAGCTATGTCATGGAGAGTTCCCTTAGGAATTTCTCCTTGTTTCTTTGTCGGAAGGACTTGAGTAGATGACTCACCTATTGCTGGTGTTGAAACCACAAGTCGTGTTTGGGCATCTTCCTCTTGTACTCCAGGTAAATCTTGAGTAGGGGCTTCAAGCTCAATTTCTTCAATATCAGGAGGGAAGAACTCCAAAGGCTCCTTGGGATTAAATTTCCTCTTGATTCTCTTATATTCATTCCCTTTCTTAGGAGCTAGACCCCTAGGAGTTTTGGCTCTTAGAACAGCCCAGTGGATACTCCTATCCAAGACTGGTCTCCCTATTTTATTGATGTCGATGGTCTCCTCACCATCCCAATCTACCGGATCCAAACTTTTGGTACCAATGTTCAATGCTTCATATGATGGATCCAACACCACTCCATCATCTACTAATGTATTAGGAATATCATCTTTGACCCCGAATTCTACCATGAGTGAAATAGGAAACCTCTCATAATTCCTCTTCTTGAGGTCATATTCATCCTGAAGATCACTCCATAAGTCCTCTAATAGATTGAAATGTTTGTCAAAGACTGAAGCCAACAAAGCATTCATATTCTTTTTTGGATCAAAGTGCCTTTGAGTAGTATATAAACCCAACTTTAAATGTATCAATTCAATACAAACCATCTTAGCTCCCATAAGGTGTGGGCATCTATATTCACCCAATTGCATGGGGAACTTGTGACAACCTGGTTTTGTGTTTTAACCCAAATCGGGCATTGACCGCTAGAGCTTGATAGACAAACTCCATCAAAATCATCCTATTACTACAACATCTTGGAAGTAAATGGGGATGACCCTCAAATCCTGCCAACCTAAAATAAGTGAACTTGGGGTATTGGATATACCAACATCCCCATTCTGTGATAAAGGCCATGGCTTCCTGGCTCAATTTCTATCCTGCATCTCCATTAAGCTGGTTAATGACTACATATAAGAATGCATCATTAACTCTTCTAAATTGTGTTTTAGAAACCTATAGGGATAGCTGATCATAATGATCCCATACTCTCTTTTGTCCATCAACTTCTCCCAATATTCCTACTCTTTTCAAACCTAGAAAGATGCCTCCTCTAGCTGCTGCATAAACAACATAAAAAGTTATGAAAAAGCTCTTGGTTTCCCTTATTCTAGTTAACTAATCATGAATGGTATCTGAGACAATCATAGGCCAATAAAACTGTTGCTTGCCATTAAATATTGTCTAAATGAAAGGAAACATTCATTCCTTGAAATGAAATGCATCCCTCTTCCCAAAGGCTCTAGATAACATCATTATTAGGTTTGATACCTCTTTGTAAAATTCTTCCCTCTTTTGGTTGATCATGAAGCTTTGTCAGAGACTTCTTCTTTGTTTTCAACCACATCTTGTTCAAGTGAGCCTTATTAGCCTCCTTGTTTTTTCTATATATCCCTAAAGCATCTGCCTCATTTAACTATACCGGGTTCTTTGGATCAGGGACACTGAACATGTGCTGAAACATTTGAGGAGTTAGGTCTATGATCAGATTGTCCTGTGAATCCATACATTATCTAGTGGTCGGATTGTAAGCTCTTGCTATTGTCATAATCAACTCCGGGCATTGGATAGATAGAGGAAATATAGTGATGTTCCAGACTCAACTATTCTTCCAATTCTCCCTGTTACATCCTCAGTGAATGTTTCTGAGTATAACTCCTCAAAATTGAATGGGCCTAGACTGGTGTCAGTTACATCATCCCAATCAGATTCCACTTTGCTGATAGTGATGGCAGGACCCCTATGGTTATACCTCAAGGTATAAGACAACTACTCCAGCTTAATCTTCTTAGGCTTAGTTGATGCCTTTGAAGTTTCTGCAGGTTGATTCCTTTGGGAAGCTTCTCCTGATACTCTTGAAATTCTTTAGCTTTTTGCAATATAACCTCAAATTAGATCCTTGAGCAAACATAACAACATATGCTTTAAAATATTACCCTTCATATATATACCAGAGGTGGAACCAGGCAGAAAACACTCTAAATAATCTCTTTTTTAACACATTGTTGGGATCAGAGCCAAAACCGTTATTGAGATTATAGTAATAACAAGCGGGATTAGAGTCAGAATTGGAATGGTAACCAGAATCAGAATCGAAATGATAACTGATTTGGTTTCATGAAGATTTTCTAATTTCACATTCAGTTCTGCTTCTGCTTCCTCCTAGGTTACCATTATTTTGAAAGCCTGATTCTTATTGTAAGCGGAGTCAGAAATGGGATGGAAATGGAATCGATACTTATTACAAAACATGGTTCAAGTCTAAATCGATTTTGATCCCTCTTTCGCCTATAATAACCATGACATCATAAGAGATTTTAATCGAATGATAAATGACATCATGATTTTTAAGGACTGGGTCATATCAAAACAAAAGGGGCTTAGAAAATAACCTGTACAAGACCATCCCCATATGACTGAGAGGCAATTGAACTAATTAGGGCATCATATTTAAAACAAGGACGTGTCAAAACCCTAAATCACAAACCCTTGATTTCAAATAATTAGGGCATGAATTTAACCCCCCATTCAAACTAATCAGATTCGACGCATGACAGGGTTCCTAAGTAAAACCATAATTTATGAAATCCTACTCGCTGTAAAATACTAACTAAACTATGATTTTAAAAACTAGGGCAAAATGATGCAGTCATGATTAAAACATGAAAATGACCGTGTTGAAAACAAACAAATGAGAAACAAAACCAAAAAAGAAAAAATGAAAACAAGAAAACTAAAAAAAAGACAAAAAATGAATCACACGAACTCACAATAGAACCGAGAATCATGAATTTGCACGAAACCAACGACCGAACAAAAAATAGAAAACGCGAAACAAAATGAAAGAGAAGAACATAAAAGCCTACCTCAAACACAAATAAATAGGTTAGTCCCCTAAAGCAATCCACACATAATTGTCTCCCTTTCGATCGATTCACACGCACAAATTCTCCACTGCAACTCCGGTTCACTCTTTGATCTTTTAACAATGAAGATAACTACCCGCTAATCCCTAATCAAGGTAAAAACTCATAGTTTCATACGTGCAAAGGTCCTATAATTAATGCCATAAATTTGGTAGAGCGAATTCAGAACTGCAAAGTGAACTGGCACATTACTGTTGTGTGACTTCAATAAAGTCAACGACCCAAAAATGGCGGGAGCGGAATCAGAATGAAAAATGATTTAGAAACCTGGGTAATTTCCCAACTCATTCCCATTTCGGGTCCGGTTCCGTCAACAAAGAAGAAAGAAAAACCAACAACAAAATAAAAATATACAAACCGAAACAAGAAAAACTTAACAAAAAACCTAAGTCTGAACAAAAGTCCAAAAAGCGGAGGCGGAGGCACAACTGTAATTGATTTTGAAACTTTGAATAAATCTACACTTAACTTCCACTCCGGCTCCGACTTTGACTCCGACAATGATAAAACAAAAAAGGCAAAAGAAGACTGTCGGGATGGGGATCAGAACCGGTCTTTGAAAGAATTTTCAAAACCCGATTCGGTTTCGGCTCCGATTCCGACAGAATAAACCAAAGAAAAACAAAGTGTTGGAAAAGAAAGGCTCCAAACTTTGTATGAAAAACAACCAAGGACCCATTTTGACCAAGGAAAAAGATGAGGTGGTTATGCAAGGCATAACACAACCCCCATGGCACTTTATATCATAGTGCGAGTACAATAAGGCACAAAGTGATGTGCAAGATCCCATAATACAGGTGCAATAAAAAGGCACTTTATCTCAGTGCATTTACAAAATCATAAGTGCTCACAATGGAAGCTCATAATTTCAAAAAAAGATACAAGACTAGAAATACATGTAGAATAGCTAAAAATAAGCCATCCCACACAAAGGAGAAGTTTCCAGGAGCTAAGATGTCCAAGTATCTCACCAAAATGTGAAAACACAAAAAAACTAAATAAAATATACTTGATAAATTTTTTGATGAAAAAAAATCTACATATATGGAAAGAGCACTAGAAGACCTTTCCAATGCCTATTTGTTTCCGAAAAATGGAGTCCATATGCAAAAGTTATGCCCCTAAAGTGCATAAATAAATACCTGAATTTGAATGAAAATAAATGTAGTAAGAAAGAAAAATCAGGAAAAATCACCTACACCACTAGATTGGTCTTGGAACCAGCTTTCCAACGATATTTCTTTTTCAAAAATCTGAGTTTGGATGCAAAATTTATGGCCAAAATACCAAAACTGCTCCAAAAAGGTTTTGATAGTTAAGCCTAGTGGTTAAGCTAGCATTAACCGATGGCGATGCCCATTAACACTGTGTTTTTAAAAAAAAATCTTAGATTCCATGTGGTACCAGGTTGTACAACCCAGAAATGAAAAAATTTAGCCTCCTGTTGTCACTATGTCTGATTTCGATGATTTTACAATTGATTTTAGGGTTTTTGGGTGCTCTAAACATGATGGTGAGGTCTGTTTGGGCTCAAAATGCTCCAAAATTGAAGGTACACTCTGGATCTAGAAATCCTCATAAACTTCAACCCCTCGTAGATCGGGTGTCGTATAACCGAAATTGATGAAACAAAGGTCAATCTTGACTATTTTGAACCTTCTGGATACAATGGTGAGGTCTAAATTGACTCATGATGCACTAAAAATTCACTTTCAAAAAAGATCCCTCAAAAAATGAGTAGGAAGTTGTAGATCTGTAGTTTTGATACCATGTTAAAGTTGTAAAACCCTGTTGGATGTTGTGGTTGTGTTGCTGATATGTGGTTGCCATTGATGTCAACACTATTAGCATTGATGATTCTAAAGGCTATATACGTCGAGGATATTGAGAAAATTAGAATAAATATGTTGTAGGCATTCTATGAAGCTGTGATGATTAGAATGGTGAAATTTTTTTTAAGTTGGTAATCAGAAGTCGCACATTAAAGTGTTTTTTTCTGAGCCTATCTATTATGTTCTTTGAAAGTTTCAGTGGTATGCATCAAGATTGGAGCGAGTTATGAATTTTTAAGTTCCTACAGTTATTTTGTTACTGTAGCAGGTGTTTCTAGAAGAAGAGAATGCAATTATGGTAAATTAATTTGTTACATATGTTCTTGTGATGATCACTGATGTTTCTAGATCGTGCTCTATCATTATGGTACGTTCATGTTGATTGGTGTAATCGTGATCAAAGATTTTTCCATTGTGTGTTCAAGTTTTCATCTTCTTGGCCGACATGATGGTTGTAGCGTGTTGTGGATCCTTATGGATTATTCTTTAAATGTTTGGCATGTTTGAGGTTGTTGATTTAGGTCTTCATTATGTTGTGACCAACTTAGGTTGGTACACATTGAGATTTGTTCATGAATTGGGCCGACAATTTGTGATTCATTTATTCTTTATTTGTGGTCAAAAAAGTTGTTGATGTAAATCCATGTAGTGTATATATAAGAGCGATTTTTTACTCATTTTGAAGTATGCTCGATGAATTTATGTGAAGTGTGTGCAAGATATGTGCAAATAAAGATCAAATCATTCCATTTCAGAGCAAAGTGTGAAGAAGATTGAGCGAAGTGTGAAGAAGTATTTTTGTGCTTAACCGGAACTATCATCAGGCTTTTGAAGAAGCTAATTTCTTAGTTCAACCTCAGCAAATGGATTTTATATGATTGTTTTATGTAAGGAAGCGAGCCTTCCCTTTTGAGCAGTGAGCTCTAGGCAGTATGCATGAATGCATGTGCATTCCTTATTCATTTTTCATTATACTTATAGTAGGGTATAATCTTGTGGACTAACATCCACCATGGTTTTTCCCCTAACATGGTTTCCACATATAAAATCTTGGTGTTCATGTGTTTCTGATGTGTTGTTTATTCATGTCTTCACTCTTAATTATCAGATCTGAGATTAAAGGTTAAATAAGTTTAAATTTTGTAACAACTCATTCACCCCCCCTCTCAATTGTCTACTCTTGTTTTGCTAATAATTGGTATTAGAGAAGGTTCCTCTGAAGAAGTTTAATAGCTTGAGGTGATCCGATATGGCATCATAAAAGAAGGATAGTCTCATATTCAATGGTAAAAATTACTCTCTGTGGAAGGTCATAATGGAGTGTCATTTGAAGTGCATTGGTGAACCTTTCTGGAAGATTACAAAGAATAGATATAATATTCCTCAGAATGGTCCCTCTACTCCTGATGAGATCAAAGAAGATAAAACTAATATCAGGTCTATAGAATCATTACTAAATACTTTGATAAATTCAAAGATGAAAAATGTGATAGGTCTGAAGACAACACATGAGATCTGGAAGAAATTGGAAACATTGTATGAAGGAGATGCACAAGTGAAGATTGCTAAGCTAACAATTCTGAAAGGCAAGTGGGAGAACTTGAAGATGAGTGGAGATGAAAAAATTGTTGCTTTCATGCAGAAGGTAAATGAACTAGTGATGGGTATTAGATGTGTCAGTGGAATTATGGAAGAAGATGCGATTGTGGCTAAAGTGCTTAGATCAGTTCCTACTTCTTAAAAAATGAAAGCCCATGCTATTGAAGAACTCAAAACAGTAACAAATGTGACAAGAGACATGTTGATTGGTAAACTTGTTTCCTTTTAATTGAGTGAATTTGGTGAATCTACTCCTAAGACAAAATCTGCATTCAAAGCTACTGTATCCAAAAGAAACGAACATAGATATGATCTGGGAGAAAGCTCCAAAAAATTATTCAAATATGAAGATGAGGTGAAACAGATTGAAGATGAAGAAAGAGATCTAGAAGAGCTGGAAGCATTGATTATGAAAAGAGAAGCCAGAGGTCAAGGTAAGTATAAAGGGAAGTTTCCTATTTAGTGTTTCTCTTGTAGTAAGATAGGTCATTTTGCATCAAGGTGTCCTGAAAGAGTCTCTAAGTATAAACCCGACAAGTCTAGATTTCAAAAGAAATGTTATTATGCTGAAGAAGGTGTTATTGATGATGAATCTGATAAAGAAACTGGAAATGAAGATGGATGGGTATTCATTGCTATCAAGGAAAATGGTACGGTGTCCATTGAATCTGTTAGTGGTATGAATATTGAGAAAGCTCTTGTAGCCAAAATTGATGAAAAGGATGAGTGGGTGATTGACAATGGATGCTCACATCAAATGACTGGTGACAAAAGCAATTTCTAAGCTTGGAAAAGTATGACGGTGGCGTTGTAAGATTTGGAGATAACAATGTTGGTGTGATTTGTGGCAGAGGCACTATTTCTCTTGGTGGTAAATATAATACTAATGATGTCCTTTATGTTGAAGGATTGAAGCATGATTTTTTGAGTGTTGGAAAGATGGTAGACAAGGGATATGATCTTCAGTTCAAAAATGGAAAATGCAGGATATTGGGAAGCTCTAGAAATGTAATTGCTTCAGGTACAAAGATAAGAGGTATCATTTTTCACTTAAGTGTTGCTAGTGAAAGTTGTTTAATTGCTCAAGTTGATGTAAGTTGGTTATGGCATAGGAAGTTGTGTCATGTGAATTTTGATAACATTATCAAGGTAAGCTCCACTCAAGCAGTCAAAGATCTACCTAAGTTAGTGAAGCCTACTAACACTATATGCAAGGAATGTCAGATGGGAAAGCAGACAAGAATTTCTTTTCAGAGAAAATGACATCATTCTAATGGAGTACTGGAGTTGGTACATACTGATCTATGTGGTCCATCTAGAATCAGAAGTCTACAAGGAGAAAGGTAATTTATGTTGATCATTGATGATTACTCTAGGATGATATGGGTTGCTTTCTTGAGAGAAAAATATGAAGCACTATAAAATTTCAAATATTTCAAGGCTATGGCAAAAAATGAGATAGGTTTGAAGGTCAAATGCTTGAGATCAGATAGAGGTGGTGAATTCACTTCTCGGATCCCTCAACCGAACGAAGTTGTTGAGAGAAAGAATAGAACAATTCTAGATGTTGCTAGAACTATGATGTTGGAAGGCAATATTCCTCATATCTACTGGAGAGAAGCTGTAAGCACTGTTGTATACACTATCAACCAGGTAAATGTCAATGGTAATTTTGGTAAGACTCCTTTTTAGCTGTGGTTTGGTTATAAGCCCACTATTAAATATTTTTAAAAAATTGGAAGTAGATAGTATATCAAGAGAGATGAAGATATTGGCAAGTTTGATGCTAGAAGTGACGAAGGAATCTTTCTGGGTTACTCTACTAAGAGAAAATCCTATCGATGCTACAATAGAAGACTAAAGAAAATGGTTGAAAGTGCAAATGTCAGAGTTGATGACGATATTGACAGGTCATCCAAATATTGTGGATATGACTCAAATGATCAAAAAGATAGTACAGATAAAGGAAAGACTACTCAAACATAGAATCAAGTTCAAATTGTTCTAGTGAATCAAGAGAATCATGAAGGAGAAGCTAATGGAAGTGTAGAAGAGATAACAAAAGAACCAAAAGTTAGAGAGAATCCCAAAGTCACAAGGTATGTAAAGCTAAATCATTTTGAAAATCAAATTATAGGAGATAAGAACAAAGGTGTGCAGACTGTAATGCCCCGTTGAGTAACCCTAAAGGAAGTTGTAATTAGCAACATAAGCGAACCATATATATATTTTTAAAGTGCAATTAACATACACATTAACTTACTAACTAACAACAACCTCTAAGGCTACAAGGTTAGGATTACTAAAACCCACACAAACATAAAACATATAACCATAGCATTTAATACTTTATGAAATAAGCATCACACAACATAACATAATGAGATAAACATCCAAGATACAATTTCATATTCATTTACTTAATCCAATAGTTACATCACTCATTCCCAGAATGAGGCAATAGTACAAAAGGTTACAATTACAAAATTCCACCTCGTAAACATAAGAGGGATAAAATAACTTATACAATTTGAAATATTACAATGCAAAAATAATACAAGAACCGCAAGCTGTCCAACTGGAAGTCTCGCCACCAAGTACTAAAGAAAGATGGGGACCCAATGGTGTATGGTGCATGTTCCACCCAACCAAGTGGTACCCGAAGGCCCACCCCCCATGCTAGGAGATGGTAACAAAGTAACATGGACAAAGATCTACAACCTCTAACCAAAGGCAGACTCATACTGACTCAACCAAACAAAAGTACAAAATAAGTACAACTCTCACATCACTGACATAGGTCACATTGCTTCCAGACATAAAATAGATCAAGTATGTTCAGAGAACCATACACATAACATAAATACTAACAGTTGTCCTAGACAGAGTGTCATCGCACAGCTCATAATAAGTTACCCTCAGCGGATCTTCTTAGGCTTCGATGATCCTGGTGGCCTCTACCGACCCTCAGCCCTCATACTTACTAGTGCGGAATCAAACACCTCTCGTACTAACAAGATAGATGACTGTGCCATTTCAGGCCTTTCCACTCACTCCAAGCCTTAACTAGCACTTGACTATGAGTGAAGCTAGAACTTATCTTTTTAGTGTGTAGTACTCCCCAAATATTCATTTCAATTTTAGTTATCACTTGATTAAACTCACTTCCATAGGTTACCCAAATCCTACCTCTTCTGGGCTCTGGCCCCTAATGGAAGCCACTCTTCTATTCGACAACACACAAACAAACTATCCACCAAGGGAATCACAAGTGCATACAACCTAGGTATCAAAACCACTCCATTACAAGGAGGAAACAAATAACAGAACACACTCCAAACATTTTGGAGGCAACAAACACATAGTCCACTCCTTTCACAAGAGGTACAAAACAACCCCATTCATGGAAACCGGGTAAATACTGATAAGACACCATGCACTACCCAAGGGACAACCAACTGGTTGACATAAGGAAAACGACAACCCTCTTAGATCCTCTAAGATTCTCTGGAAGACTTACAAATTTGGACTAACACATAATCCCACATCCCAAAATATGACATGATGACATAGCTACAAAAGCATCAAGTCATTAATCAAATATAATATTTGGATTTCCTAAATCCATACTCATTAAATAGGTAACATTTACAAAGTCAAAGGCATGATAACTAGATCATCTAAAATAATCTTAAACCCTATTTTCTCTTTCATAATATGGAATCTTAAACAATTAAAAATTCACATCCCTTTTGCGAAGTACGAGGAAATTAAATATAAAAGACAATCACGAGGATATTGCTATTTTTGGATATTCTAAATCCATATCTCATAAATATTCCAATTACACTAATATAATTGCCCAAAATAGAAAATAAATAAATTAAGGTAATTAATTGTCTCTTCATTATAAACAACTCCATAATTAACTTTTAATACAACATAAAACTATTGCCAATAATCTTTTCAATTTCCTATCCAAAATCTGTCTCTTCAACTATCCATTCAAAACATGCAATTTATAAAATATCTTTTTCTTTATCTATTTGCCCATGCAAATCATTTCTTCAGTTTCAAACTTACACATCTAATTCTTACAATTTCTCAATTAACTAACAAATTCAAACACTTAACCATGCACGCAATTGAATATAAATATATATACACTAAATTTAATTTAAATGTTTATTTAAAATAGTTCATATTAATCTCATTTAAAACAAAACCACATGAATATAAATTTTATACTTTAAGAAATTAATTCCTAAAATAATTATATTTTGAAGTTTATATAATGACATAAATACACAGAATATACCCCTCATATATTTATATATAAATATACGTACTCATATTATATATGTATATATAACTTACTATATAAATCTTTTATTAAAAGGACTAACACCGAAATTCCTAGAAAACCACAGATGAATTTTAGCAACTGTCATCATACCACAGTCTGCACTTTCCAATAGTGTGAGGGTTTTGAAATGCATGGAAAAAGGGAGAGGGGCGCAGCTGTATTTACGCCGCTCCCCATACTCCCATGAGAAAGGCGAGGGAAGGTGTGGAGGGGGTCTCCCTCCACACAGTTGCTCCCATATGGGGGCAGCTATGGGGAGGTAGATCCTCCCCAACCCCCAAACCATGGCCCAAACAAAGCCCAAAGAAAATATAGTGAATACAATTCGCATTTTTTTTTTAATTATTGAATTCCGCGATTTCCTTAAAACAAAGCGTCGTACGGACGGTGTCACAGGGGTTAAAAAATAAATTTTCACCAGCAATATTAAATATATATATATTATATGTATATATATATATATATATATATATATATTTTTTTATTTTTCCAGAATTTCAACTACAAGACAGATTGAAGAGATTTTCCAGAAAATCCAATTTTCATAGAGGTTTAACAAAAATTAATTCTTTTAAACTATTTTCTCAAATTCATGAACAATTAGAAGAATAATAAAATCAAATGGATCTAAATTAAAACCAAAAGTTTTTTTTAAAACAAATTTGTTTTTTCCACAGAGGTTTAAATTTTCTAAAAATAATCTAAATGTATTGTTCAACCTCTAGGTTTGAATCAAATAACAAAACAATCCATTTCCTCAAATAAACTAAACTCTACAGAGGATTACACAATTTTCCCGAAGAAGTTTCCACAAAAACAATAGAAGATTTAAATTTAATTAATTAATTTCTTTCTTCTATTCACAAATTCGTTTTCTCAATAGATTTAATATTAAATTGATTAATCCCTACAATTTTGAAAGCATTCAAAGAACAAAACATAAACACAAAAGAAAACCTAATTCAAGAAGCTACAGGTAATGAAAATTTCATGCAGAGCTTCCTCCAAAGCTTCTCCAGTTCTATCCAACAATTTAATGATTCCAACCAAGAAAGCAATCCACAAAACACCACAAAGATTTCCATAATAACTCCAAATAAATCTACAACCAAGAATTTCCCCAAATCCTTTCTCTGTATAATTTTTCCCAAAAATATCTTCTCAAGCTTTTCCTCTCCAAAATTATCTCTCCCCGAATCCATTTTTGCAACCAACTCTTAATTCATAAATTAAACTCACACATGCAGGCCTAATTGAAAATACCTTACACAACCAAATCTGATTTTTGCATGCAAATCTCAAATTTAAAATATGTAAATATTAATTAACTCCAAAAATTGAAAACTAACTTTGCTTTTAAAATCCAATTTCAAATTCTAATTTAATTCCAACTTAATTGAAATAAAATTCCAAAATAATTAAATTCCCACTAAATGAAATAAAATTCCATAATGAATTTAAATTCTTTTATTTCTTTTAATTTTCTTGCATCACATTTAATTAATTAATTAAATTATTTAATAACTAAATTCTACCCCTTGGATTAAATTTAATCAATTAAATAAATTAAATTAAATTAATTAATTTAAATATAAACTTTTATAAAGCATGGCAATCAACGACTCGACACACACGACGGACGACACACTAAGGCTAGGGTGTAGACTTGACACATGTTACCTAGCTACTATCTCCCTTCAACTTAACCGTTGGATCAATATGCTCAGACCTGTGAAACTAGGTGGAGTCGATGTCATGTACCTGCAACCTGAAAACATAGTAACCAACATCATATAATATAACAACATATAATACACACTGTGAAGAGGAAATCACGGAATCGCAGGGCACTCGCAAGCGAGTGATGTGAACCCGTCCCCTTCACTAATACACTCATCAAGACTGACACTTCCACAATACATCAAATATTCTCATATGCACTAACATGTTATATCAACTAACATCATTACACCATTAAAGCATGTAAACCAAATCATCAGATAAACCAAATCACATCACATAAAATAGTCTATCGCTCTATAAATAGCGATCAAATACACACACAAGATAAAGTATCTGAATATCCAGTAGCATAAACAAAACAAAACAAGGACACAATGTCCAATCCATAAAGCAAAACGGAGGGGTGTTACACAGACTAGAAGAAGAATTGCAAAAGAATATTGCCTAATTTCCAAAATTGGGCCTAGCAATGTCAATGAAGGATGTAAAGATGAATATTGGATGGAAGCAATGAAGGATGAACTGATGCAAATAGAGAAAAATGATACATGGATTCTTGTTCCCAGACCTCAGGATAAAAATGTGATTGGAATTGTTGGTGTTTTTTCCAATACACCCTAAGAGAGCTTTAGAAGGTAGCCATCCTTCATTGTCAATCATCTCATTTATGAATGGCCAACTCGATGGGTAAAGGGTTTTGAACCCTTTGACCCCTACACTTTAGGCTCTGCGGGTCCAGGGAGGGTATTTCCCAATGAAGTTCACATAGATTTAGCTGAATGAGTGAACATATTGCACAAACATGTTCCCTTTCACCCAAATAGATATTATTTAGCAAAATATTGGCCGACCTTTACACAAATAACACCCCATTTTCTAGGAACATGGTTTCATTTCGGACTTGCATCATAGAATGGGAAAATTTTGATTTAATTTCGATATCATTATGAGTCCTCGACAAGGTAAACCCAAGACAATACCTAGCTTGTCACATATATAATCTGTATCACACTCGTATTTAGCCTATACCTAAGCCATTTCCAGACTCAAAAAGATCCTCCTGAAATGAACCTTCAAATCCATTTTATAAGACAAGGGAGCAACAAGCAAAGGGTTCATTTCAGTTACATTTCACACCATTAAATAGAGGAATTCCATCATACTACAATTAATGGCCATCTTGGTTCACTTGCGTGACTGAAAATTCAATCACTTGCATGTTGCATCTTAGCTATCGATCGTCGGGGATTAAAGCTCAATCAACGAGGGTCATTAAGGATCACCACTTGCTTTACTAGTTGTACTTAGAAACAATGAAGAACTGCTTTCAAATTGCCACGTACTTGGCCATATCCCAAGACTATCAATCCTTGGCATGTGCGTCATCGATCCTACAATCACGAGCAAATCCAAACCACAATTTGAAAATATCGCTCATCGCTAGTCCATCTTTCTTGTACATGTTTCATCAAACGATGGCTAAGAAGCCATCGATGAAACATTAACCATAGATCTTCATCATGCAAGGATCCTGACCATTGGCACCTAATCCTCATTATTGATCACATGTTAACAATTGCCCGCGTTATCCTAAGCCACAATAGACTGAGAAAAAATTGACCCATCGACGGTTGTGGGTTCCAACCTAAACTGCAAACGACAACACATGATAATGGGGAAGTCAACGATACTAGCCATGAGTACCCCATCGACACCAAAATCCAACCCATCTCCTGTCATGTGTTCACCCCAAGTAGACCATCCCCAACCGGCGAAATATTGCGTCTTGGTGATGGAACATAACCGAGGCATCGATAGTCGCAAGTCCAACTACATCCTGCACAAGACAACAAACGAAAGTTAGGAGGGGAGCGATGGGTCAATATGTTGACCACATCGTCCATTGGGCATTACTCCATCGTGGACACAAGAAAACACGCAAAGGCATGCAAGCGGCTAATGCAAAAGAAGAAGGACATTTCTTATCGCGGGTTACTTGACGAAACTTGGGAACAGACAGGCGATGGTCGATACAAAAACTCAAAACTTGACTTAAGGAGAAAATAACAGCACATGCGCCAAAAGTTGTTTTTAAAGGATGACCTAGCCACGATGGGTGAGACAATGAAGGGGCCGGTAAAAACATGGAACTTAAGGTCATGATAGACTAAGGAAAAGACTTGGAACCGATACAACCAGTCAACTTGGAAATAAAACTCAAAGGCCAAATGAGGTGTGATCATGGAGAATTTTGCAAGAACAAAACCCTTTAGGCAATGATAATCAGGGTTTAAACTCAAATTTTCAATGGAACCAAGAAAAAATCAAGGGTTCCAATAGTGGCTCCGATTGTGGATGTATGCCTCTTGCAGGCATAGCAAGATCACAAAATCTTCGGTAGAAGCATATCATTTGAAAACAAGCAATTAGATCCTGGGTATGCTTTTGTCTCTTCATTAATTTGGTATAGTTTGATGGCCCAAGCCACCAAACGAGGAAAAGGACTTTCAATTCTTACCCCTATCAAAAACCTTGTCCTCTTGTTCTTGCGATGGGAACACCCATAGGTCAAGTGTGCCAAGGTAGCTCAAATTACTCCAGTTGGCATCCCCACTCGTGTCCTGCATACTATTTTCCATTTCATTGACTTGAAGGACACAAGTCCCAGCTGATTGAGAGGGTGAATCAAAACATTCATAACTTGCCTCGTGGTTGTCTAGGACATCATACTGACATCCTTCATATATGCCTCAGTGCATACTAGAATCAATTTTTGTAATGCCAAAAAGAAATGACTCATTGCTAATGATATCCCTTTCACAATCAAAGTGAGTATCGTTATTATCCGGTAAGAACAAATCAGTAATAAGGCCTAGAAGCTGAGGAGAATCTGCAAAAAATTCAAGCACACAGTTGTACTAGCCAACATCACATACCAAATTAGGTGCATGCACATTAGACCTTATCTTGTCACAATAAGCATAAATTGAATCACCTCGGACATTCTCACTAATAGAGGCGTTGTTTCCATCATTATAGGAATTAGCATTTCTGACCTCTGTCCACCTATTGCTAGTGTCTACATCAGTACATTGGTCATCACATCTATTTGACACTCAGAGGGCTAACTGATCTAAGTCAACAATTGTGATAGTAAAATGTGAGTCATTTATACTATCCCAATTTCTACTCTCGGTCACCTCATTCAAATTAACTTTAGTATCTTTGTATGGTATATTTGTTATGAGATCATCAGAGCTTACAAAAAATAGAGGGTTGTCTCTACACCAATAAGGATTACCTCCTATCTTATCATCCATTAGTGAAGGTTCATCGTACAAGGGGTTACGCCACATTATCATTTTACTTACATCCACCCATGTTATCTGGGTATGCGGGTCAAAATATTTCATATAGTCTTCATCAAAATCACCTTCATCACTTGTACTCAGAATTATGGACCCACATTCTAAAAATTCATCACATGAGGAGAATTTTCCACCTTTAGCTACTTGAATCCCATCATTATCACCAATTTATCCCCTATCAGAGGCCACATACTCCATCTCCACTACATAGGATGACTTGTACCCAATAAAACAATGGTCAAAATCCAGCTCATCACCAGATGAACCACTAGCTTGTGTGTTAGGATCATCAATTAGGTTAGAAAGTGACACCTCTCCCTGCTTCTGCTTGTTTCTCATGATATCCCAAGAGTGGAAATCACACACTACTTCATCATTCCGGTATTGTACCTCAACAAAAAAATCATTCACCAAACAAACAATATCATCAACCCATTGTTTGTGTTTAGACACAACATCCTGTCCTAACAACCAATATTCCTAATCTTCCTAGTAACAGGCCTCATCTATGTCATTCTGATGTGACATTTGTCTGGTATATTCATTATTAATCCCCTCAATTATCTTGATCCAATCAGTGACGTGGATCAAGGCATAGCGATTTATCTCTTATAGCAGAGCACTCAATCTAGGTTGATATAATTCACAAAACAAATCAATGCATGTTAGGTCACTGGGCCTAAAATTTTCAGGTATATCAAGCAAGGCATCAGTGAACCTAGAATGGAGATGGTCAAAGGATTCCCCCTCATGCCTTTGCATATCACACAACCTCTGAACTGCAAATGCTTGGTCATCTCTGTCATGAGCGGGTGCACAATCCCTTTCAGACACAACATAATCTTCTTGTGGTGCTATTGATGGGCTAGGAATAGTAGGAACCTCAATCTCCTATTCTAGCTCACTATTAATTGAATCATCTACCATGGCAGCATCATGGGGAGTGCCCAAATTCTTATCACAAATATTGAAATCTCCCCTCATCATTGAGTATTTCAAATTGTTCTCAATGTCTATGGCAATGTGGTATGCTTGTTGTAATGTGGTAGGTTCCTTATCTTTTAAAAAATAGCTCATATTTTTATCAAATTCTCCCAAGTATACAACCAAACACTCGACATCATTTGGTCTTATATGTGATGGGATCTCCCTTATCATTTTTGAAAACCAGAGGTTAAATGAAGGGACCAACTCATGTTCATTCTTTTCCATGTCCACAAATCTTTGCCTAGCCAGGACCGGATCAACCCTTTCTCCAAATTATTCCATAAACACCAATTTGAATTCTCTCCATAAGTATATAGAGGACATAGGCAAACAAGATAGCCAATTTCTAGCATCTCCTTTTAAAGACCGTACAAACAATTTCATAACTACATCTTCAAAGATCACCTCATAGTCTCCCATCACATCAACAAAGTCCTATAGATGTTGATTTGTTGACTCAACATGTTCACCTTTAAATGTTGGTATCTTATCCTTGATCTTGTATGGTACAATATTTGGGTACCCACCAATGTTACTGAAATATAGGGCATTGTACCTTTCACTATTGAAACCTCCCTGATGTGACAAGGGGGGCCCATTATTTACATCCTTGTCAGGAAATATGGCCTGGCCAGACATCTTGTTGTTCCTAGCAAGATTTGCTATATACTATCAAGGATGCTTAAAATTTCTACTAAAACAAAACCTAAAGATCTTCACATAATAAATACCAAGTTCTACTTGCTCAAGGTCAGGATTTACCTGTTCCCTTCATAGCTACATACAATTTCACAGCTCTTACTTAGAAACATGCAAAGTTTAACTACCCTTCCCCTTAATTTGTGCCTTTTCACTTAATGGGAGATCATTTACACTTTGAAAAAAAAAGAATTATTATAATTTATTCATATAGCAATACGAGAATACCTGGCCTTCCTGCAACACCCACTTAGATTTTTCTTTTAGCACACAGATTTGGAGCCTCAACATAGCTTTTGTCAAGTTCTTTAGTCAGAGTCGCCACCTCCCATTGAGAGGAAATAAATGAAATGAAACTCTTATTATATCAGCATGTTCTGGGTCTAACTCCTTAGTGGAGTCACTTTCAGATCCTTCTGAGTTACGTTGCACCCAATTCTTCAACCAGAATTAAGAATTCTTTTAAATATGAACAAATTATTCATACTACTTACAGTATTTGACTCTATGATTCAAATATATGCATTTGGAGAGTGGAATATTCCCTAGTAGAGTCGCCAATCCTGTTGGTATTTTTTTTAGTACACCCTAAGAGAGCTCTAGAAGGTAGCCATCCTTCATTGTCAAGCATTTCATATATGAATGGCCTACTTGACGGGTAAAGGGTTTTGAACCCTTTGACCCCTACATTTTAGGCTTTACAGGACCAGGGAGGGTAATTCACACAAAATTTAGCTGAATGAGTGAACATCTTGCACAAACATGTTCCCCTTCACCCAAATAGATATTATTTAGAAAAATCTTGGCTAACCTTTACACAAATATCACCCCATTTTCTAGGAACAGGGTTTCATTTCAGACTTGCATCTTAGAATGGGTAAATTTTGATTTAATTTCGATATCATTATGAGTCCTCGATAAGGTATATTGAACGCCTCACTAAATTATAGAAACATACATAAAGTAAACCGGTGTCTCATCCATTGGGAATGGAGTCAAACACATGATAGTCGGTAATGCATAAATCATGAAATTAATGGCTTACCTTCATAATGCCTTAAACTATGAAAATTCACATTTACCAAAACACCACTTCTTATCAGAATCCTGAGTAATGGCTCGCAAACCTATGAATCCTCTCAAGTATTTTTAATTAACCCCTTAGGCTAAAACAAGAAACGAAATCGTACATTCAATTAAACATTGAAAGACAAATGATGAATCGCTTAGTTTTTCATTCATAGTATTGTAATAGTTACTTATAGGAGAGCATAGATCATGATCATAATATCAAAGACTGATGCAAAATTATATAAGATTATCATGTACAAGACTTGAACCCAAGACAATACCCTAGCTTGTCACATACACATTATGTATCACATTCGTATTTAGCCTATACCTAAGCCATTTCTAGACTCAAAAAGATCCTCCTAAAATGAACCTTGAAATCCCTTTTATAAGACAAGGGAGAAACAAGCAAAGGGTTCATTTTAGTTACATTTCATACCAATTTTGAGGCCATTTTTCCTCGTGGGCTTCATTCCTCAACAATTATATTTTCATTCTTATATTACGGGAAAATAAAAAGCAAAAAGAAGCACCAAGCTGTCGAGCGGAGATTCCACGCAAACCAAACCTTCTAAAAGGCATCACCATCGTAGTTTGCACTTTGCCAAAAAAGGGTAAAAATCACCATCATGCCTAACAGCCAAAACCCCTCGTAACACCTTTTTCAAGAAACCACATCACAAAACCCGAGAACCAATCACTACCAATCAAAGCACACAGGTATCACCCAGCCTTGTAATTTAGATGAGCAGACGCCCTCATCCGGTCTCCTCATAGAGAGTGGATTTGCAATTACTACCTCCTCTTCTGAATCTGTATAGGGCACAAGGGAAACAGGGCAATGGCCACTACCAAGGCCAATCCCTTCATTCTCTTCAGAAGATTTGTCGCTTATCACCACACGAGGACCAGGTTTGCTAGAGAAAACCCCAGGGCCTACTGCTATCCCCGTTAATTATTTCACAAACATTATGGGTTCCTTCTCCTCACAAAGGGTTGATTTCACTTGACAGGCTTGTGGTCGGAGGTTGTAAGCCTCTCTAATATTATCAGCTCTTCCTTTCCGCTTATGAGAGCTCCTCTTAGCTCTCGGAATGACCGGTGCCTCCGTGACTGCCATTACCTTCTCAAGTTCACAAGCCAACAACTCCTGCGAACTCAAATGATGTGACCTACGCACTGGTGTGGAGGAAGATGTTGGTTGACTCATTTTGTTGGTAGCACAAATTTGATATGTTTGGGAAAACCAACAACCTTCACCAAGAGACCCCAAGATAGAAGCAATGTGAATTGTACCAACACCAGATGCAAAAGAGATTACCAAAACACAGGAAGAATAGCATATTCACCAAGGCGCTAGCCCACCACCCTGACAAGAAATCACCCCGGAATGACACCTACTGCTCCATGCTTGTGATAATTAACCACAAGCACAAATTCAAAAGAAGAATGGTAAATAATCTAAAGGGCGATCCTCATAAAATATAGGAATTCCACCATACTGCAATTAATGGCCATCTTGGTTCACTCACATGACTGAAAAAATCAATCACTTGCATCTTGCATCTTAGCCATCGATCGTCGGGGATTAAAGCTCAATCAACGAGGGTCATTAAGGATCGCCACTTGCTTTACTAGTCGTACTTAGAAACAATGAAAAACTGCTTTAAAATTTCCACGTACTCGGCCATATCCCAAGACAATCAACCGTTGGCATGCACGCCATCAATCCTAAAACCGCAAGCGAATCCCAACCATTATTTGAAAATATCGCTCATCGCTAGTCCATCTTTCCCGTACATGTTTCATCAAGCGATGGCTAAGAAGCCAATGATGAAACATTAACCATAGATCTTCATCATGCAGGGATCCTAAGCGTTGGCACCTAATCCTCATCTCTAATTACGTGTTAACAACTGCCCATGCTATCCTAACCCACGATAAATTGAGAAAAAATTGACCCATCAATGGTCGTGGGTTCTAACCTAACCCGCAAAGGACAAAACATGATAATGGGGAAGCCACTGATACTAGCCATGAGTACCCCATCAACGCCAAAATCCAACCCATCACCCATCCTGTGTTCGCCCGAAGTAGACCATCCCCAACCGCCGAAATATTGCACCTTGGCAATGGAACATAACCAAGCCATCGACAATCACAAGTCCAACTACATCTTGCACAAGACAACCAACAAAAGTTAGGAGGGGAGGGATGGGTCAATATGTTGACTGCATTGCCCATCAGGCGTTACTCCATCCTGGAAACAAGCAAACACGCGAAGGCATGTAAGTGGCCGATGAAAAAGAAGGACATCGCTCATCACGGGTTACTTGACGAAACTTGGGAATAGAAAGGTGATGCAAAAACTCAAAACCCGACTTAAGGAGAAAATAACAGCATGTGCACCAAAAGTTGTTTTTAAAGGATGACCTAGCCACAATGGGTGAGACAATGAAGGGGCCGGTAAAAACATGAAACTTAAGGCCATGATAGACTAAGGAAAAGACCAAGAATCGATACAACCATTCAACTCAAAAATAGAACTCAATGGCCAGATGAGGTGTGATCATGGAGAATTTTTCAAGAACAAATCCCTAAAGGAAATGATAATCAGGGTTTAAACTCAAATTTTTAATGGAACCAGGAAAAACTCAAGGGTTCCACTAGGAACCAAATGGGTCTTTTGGAATAAGCTAAATGAACAAGATGAAGTGGTCAGAAATAAAGCAAGACTGGTATGTAAAGGGTACTCACATATGAAAGGTATCGATTTTGAAGAAACCTTTGTCCCTGTTGCCAGAATTGAAGTTGTAAGGTTATTTCTTGCTTATGCTACTTTCAAGAATTACAAATTATATCAAATGGATGTGAAGTCAACATTTCTAAATGGTGAGTTAGAAGAAGAAGTTTATGTTGATCAACCAGATGGATTTCAATTGACTGATGAAAAAGACATGGTTTATCAGTTGAAGAAAGCACTATATGGACTCAAGAAAGCCCCTAGAGCCTGGTATGCTAGATTGGATAAATACTTGTTGAAGCTTGGATTCAATTATAAAGGTACTAGTGACAACAATCTGTATTTCAAGATGGATCAGGATAAATATTTGATTATTGAAGTCTTTGCTGATGACATTATTTTTGAAGGTGATGATGAATCATGCATGAAGTTTGCTGATGAAATGAAAAGTGAGTTTGAGATGTCAATTATTGGAGAGCTGAAATTCTTCTTGGGATTGCAAATTACTCAGTTAGAGGATGGAATCTTCATATCTTAGTCCAAATATGTAAGAGAGTTACTGAAAAAGTTTGGCATGGAAGACTCAAAGTCTGTAGGTACACCCATGATAACCGGATGCAAGTTAACACAAAATGATGATTCTCCTAAAGCTAATCAAACATGGTACAGGTCAATGATTGGTGGATTAATCTATTTGACTTAGACCAGACTAGACATTATGAATGTTGTATGCATAATTGGTAGATATCAAGATGATTTGACGGAATCACATGTGACTGCAATAAAGATAATTTTTAGATACTTGAAAGGAAAATTTGACTTTGGTCTATGGTATCATAAGGATGATGATCTAACTATGAATGCCTTTACAGATATAGATTAGGCAAGAGATGTAGATGATAGGAAAAGCACAAGTTGTGGTGCATTCTTCTTGGGGAAGAAATTGGTGTCTTGGCTAAGTAAAAAATAGAATTCCATTTCCTTATCTACTGCTGAGGCAAAATATATTATTGCTGCAAACAATTGCACTCAAGTATTATGGATGAAACGGATGTTGAGAGATATCATAATTGAGTATAATGAGCCTATTGCTATATTTTTTGATAACTCAAGTGCAATAAACATTTCCAAGAATCTGGTGCTACATTCAAAGATAAAACACATATCTATCAAGTATCACTTTTTGAGAGACAAAGTAAGTGACAAAGAAGTCAGATTGGAATATGTGCCCACTAAGGAACAAATTGTAGATATATTTACTAAATTTTTTCCTAAAGATACTTTTGAGTATCTCAGAGGCAAGTTAGGGGTGATTCCCCCTCCTAATCTGAACTAAGATGCAAGTCTTTGCATCAATCTGTGCACTCATAGTCATATCTTGTTTTAGATTGATGTTGTGGTAGCTGCTAATTTGGGGGAGTAGTAAGATTATTTAGATATGTGGTTCAGAGCTTGTGTACCTTTGCCATTGATGTCAAAGGGGGAGAAGAGTAATGTGAAAAACCTTCGAGGAAGAAAGGGGGAGAAGAGTCATGAAAGAAGAGTAATATGAGAGCCCGTTGGAGAAGAGCTAGTTGTGTTGATGATATTTTTCACGTCATGTGTTGTCATTAATGTGAAAGGGGGAGATTGTTGGATGCTATGATTGTGTTGCTGATATGTGGTTTTCATTGATGTCAACACTATTAACATTGATGATTTTGAAGGTTGTATATGTCGAGGATATTGAGAAAATTAGAATAAATATGTTGCAGGCAGTTTATGAAGTTGTGATGATCAAAATGTTGGAAAATTATGTAAGTTGGTAATCAAAAGTCACAAGTTAAAGGGTTTGTTGTTGAGCCTATCTAGTATGTTCTTCGAATGTTTCAATGGTATGAATCAATATTGGAGCGAGTTATGAGTTTCTAAGTTCCTACAGTTATTATGTTATTGTAGCAGGTGTTTCTAGAAGAAGAGAATGCAATTATGATAAATTAAGTTGTTGTGTATGTTCCTATGATGATCAGTGATGTTTCTAGATCATGCTCTATCATTATGGTACTTTCACGTTGATTGGTGTAATCGTGATCAAAGATTTTTCCTTTGTGTGTTCAAGTTTTCATGTTCTTGGCCGACATGATGGTTGTAGCATGTTGCAGATCCTTATGGATTAATCTTTTAATGTTTGGTGTGTTCAAGGATGTTGATTTGGGTCTTCATTATGTTGTGACCAAATAAGGTTGGTACGCATTGAGATTTGTTCATGAATTGGGCCGACATTTTGTAATTCATTTATTCTTTATTTGTGGTCAACTGAGTTGTTGATGTAAATCCATGTAGCGTATATATAAGAGCAATTGTTTCCTCATTTTGAAGTATGCTCGATGAATTTATGTGAAGTGTATGCAAGATATGTGCGAATAAAGATCGGATCATTTGATTTTAGAGCAAAGTGTGAAGAAGTATTTATGTGCCTAATCGGAACTATCATCAGGCCTTTAAAGAAGCTAATTTCTTAGTTCAACCTCATCAGATGGATTTAATCTGATTATTTTATGTAAGGAAGTGAGCCTTCCCTTTTGAGCAGTGAGCTCTAGGCAGTGTGCCTAAATGCATGTGCATTCCTTATTCATTTTTAATTATACTTCTAACAGGGTATAATCTTGTGGATTAACATCCATTGTGGTTTTTACCCTAACAGGGTTTCAACGTATAAAATCTTGGTGTTCATGTGCTGTTGATTCATGCCTTCATTGTTAATTATCAGATCTGAGATTAAAGGTTAAATAAGTTTAAATTCTATAACAACTGATTCCCCCCCCTCTCAATTCTCTACTCTTGTTTTGCCAACAAATCCAACCTCACAGAACCCAGTGATCATATGCAAGCAAAATAACATGTCACGTAGAAGAGATTCGAACAACACAAAGATATTTATCTACAAACCAAGAGAGTAGAATTGCATAAAAAAGAAGTGAATAATTACAAAGAGATCAATCCTTAAGAAAGGAGATCAAAACACTAAATTGAACCTTAGGATTTAATAAAGTAATTATTAAAGGGCCTAGTTTAGCTTAAGTGAAAATAAAGTAAAAGGTGACTTAATTAGTTAATTGATATGATTGAATTAATTAAGTAATTAATTTTATTACTCCAACAAAAGAAAGACATAATGCGAGCGCGTTATAACACACTCAAGTTATGTTAGGCAAGTCTTGGGCACAAACGCAAAAAACATGTCAAAACTATGAAATAATGTGAGCATGTTACAACATGCTCACATTATTTCTTGCTTTGGAAATACCTAAACCTTAGGCTTAAAATTTTCTTTGGAATACCAACCCAAAGGCTTGGAGTGACTTCCCAACATCCAAAGTGTTTATGAAAATTTTACAATATTTCACAGAATCATGTTCGTGCTAAGCATTAGGTTTGCACGTGTTTCAAGGTTGAACAAATCAAACACCTAGGTAATGTTAGGCTCTCTCTTAGCTATCTAACGATATAATTTTTTCAAATTTTGACAATGTTAAGCCTTTGATCTATAATTCCTTTTGTTTGTGTCTATTTTTTGACAAAAACCAGTGTTTGGTGTTTTTTTGTTATAAATTAATTGTTTATCGAAATTTAAAATAAATTACATTTTTAGAAACTAGACTCCATTCTACACATAATAAAAAAAAATCAATTAGTTTTCAAAATTTACAGGGGTAGCACGGCCAAAATTCTATTTTTCAAGAAGTGTCCACTTTGAAAATTAGTAAAAAAATAAATATTCATTAAAAAATTATCAAAAAAATTAGGCATAAACTACATACTGCTGGCTAATTTCTCATGGAAGCAATTTTAAAAATACTTAAAAAAAGTTAACCTTTTGAGGGAACCACAAAAGTTGCTATGTTATATTTTTTGACAAAAATAACACCAATTTCTATGACCCCCTCTTTTGAATCCCTTAATCTCTACCATTTAAAAAAAATAGAAGTTTAGAAAGGAGACTCAAAGCACTAAGACCCTTTCTGGCCCCCCATCTTTTTGCACTTACCTGGTTGTTATGCCTTGCATAACCACCCCATCTTTTTGCCTTGGTCAAAATGGGTCCCCCTTTGTTATTTTTGTACTTAGTTGTTTTTGAAATAAAGTTTGGAGTCTAGTTTTTCCAATACTTTGTTTTTCTTTGGTTTCTCTGTCAAAATCGGAACTGGAATTGGATCGGGTTCTGAAAGTTCTTTTGAGGCTTGTTTTTGGTTCTATCCCGATAGTTTTTTCTTTGCCTTTGTTTTTGGTCTTTAGTGGAAGCAGAGCCGGAGTAGGAATTGGGATGGTTGTTATCAAAATTTGCAAAATCACGATCGATTCTGATCCCACCTCCACTACTTTTTTATTTTTGTTTTGTTTTGGTTTTTGTGTTTTATTTTATTAGGTTGGTCTTTTATTTAACTTTTTGTATTTGTTTTTGTTTTGTTTTTAGTTGTCGGACGCGGAGTCGGAATGGGAATGAGGTTTGGAAATTTTATAAATTTAAGATCCCGATTCCATTTTAGTTCCGCCCCCGCCACTCTTTGTCGTTGACTTTTTGACTGAAGCACACTGCAGACAAGTGTTTGTTTACTCTCAGTTCCAACTCCGCCTTTACTGTGTTTTAATGCATTAATGGTGGTTGTCGGTGTAGGTAGAAATTCACATATTTACCTTTATTAAGGGTTGAAGCCGATCATTATTGTTATTATTACAAGTCTAAGAGCGCGAAGAGCAATAGCAGAGTTTGTTTGAGCAAATTGATCGAGATAGAGAAGGGGTATTGTGTGAGAATCGATTCAGAAAGTTAGCTTGGGTTTGTTTGCGTTTGAGGTAGGTCTTTTATCTTTGTTGTTCGTTGTTTATTTGCAGTTGTGTTCGTTGTGTTTTGCTTTATATCTGCTCACGGGTTCAATCATTGTGTTTTAAAGCAATTCTATGATCATCGATGTGATTGAATGAGCAGGTTCTTATTTTGTCTTGTTTGTTTTACTTTAAATCTTTCTTTTCTTGTTTTATCATGTCGTTTCTTTCTATTTTTAGGGCATCATCGCTTTCATGTCTTAATTGTGATTGCGTCATGTTTGTTTTTGGTTTGCAGTAGATTAGATTAGATTAAAGGTTTTTAATGGCATTTTTTAGATTAAGAATTTACAGTGAGGTAGATTAGAGATTTTACAATGAGTTAGGGTAGATTAGATTTATTGTTTAAATTAGGGTTTCGTCGTCTGGTGGAATGGCAGGGTTTAAACCCGTGCCCTAGTTTTTGTCAGGTTTGTTAGATTAGGGTTTCGTTAGTCTCTGTAATCGCTTTTAAAATGTTTTAAAAAAAATGATATCTTAGAATGCAATTGTTCCCCATGGTCATATGGGTGTAGAGTTTTAAGCTCCTTTGCCATTTTATAGCGACCTAGGTCTTAATCATGAAATTGTGTTGAAAATGAATAAAGTATTTGATGATGTCATGATTAGCATAGGCGGAGGCGGGATTGGAATGGATTATGGACCTGAGAGTTTTGTTTTACAAAAGGTATCGATTCCATGTTTTGTCATGTTTCTGACTCTGAGTTCTAGGAGGTTTCTTTGGCGATCATGGTCAATCACGGCGGAGGCGGGATTGGAATCGATCTTGGATTTGAAAGATTTGTTTTGCAAAAGGTATCAATTCCATGTTTTATCCCGTTTCCGGCTCCGCGTGTAATGGGAAAGTCTTTATTCAAAGTAATGATAACCTAATCGGAGGCGGAGACCGAGGTGGAATGGAAATAGAATATGAAAAAAAAAAAAATTCAAAGAAAACCAAATTCGTTTTTTGTTCCGATCTCGGTTCCGATAACTTCCCCGACTCCGACTCCGAGCCCGTTTGTTATTAGGTGAAGTTTTCGTATCGGTTTTTGCTCCGGGTCCGCCAGTTTTGTAAAAGAGATTGTTTTGAGCTTCTATTTGGTTCCGACTCCGATGTATGTGTAACAGGTATGTTTTAAAAGCATGTTTTATGATGATTTATAAAAGATCTAATTAAAGGTTTGCTTGCAGGAGAATTGAGAGATGTCAGGAAAGTCAGGAGAGGCTGCTCGAAGGAATCAACCGGCTAGAACATCATAGACAACACCAAAAATAAAGAAGGTGAAACCAGAATAGCTGCCTTATACGTTGAGGTATGATCATAGGAATCCAGTGGTGAAAGTGAGCAAGGTGGAATCAGACTGGTCAGATATCACAGATACCAATCTGGGCCAGTATAGCTTTGAAGAATTACATGAAGAGACCTTTGCAGAATGAGAAAACTTGACAGGGAGAACACAAAGGATTGTTGATTCCGGTCTTGCACATATCACTGTATTTCCTTTATCAATCCAGTGTCCAAAGTTGATATTGACAGTAGCCAGTACCTACAATCTTGCTACAAGATTATGCATGGATTCACAAATTTGATTATAAATCTTACTCCACAAATGTTCCAAAGCATATTTAATGTTCCTGATCCTAAGAACTTGGTGCAGTTAACTGAAGCAGAGGCGTTGGAGAAATATAGCAAGCATAAAGACTCCAATAAGTCTCACTTAAACAAAAGATGGTTAAGCACAGAGAAGAAATCTTTAAGTAAGCTGGTAGACCAACCAAAGAGGGTAGATTTCAAGAAGGAGATATCTAATTTGATATTAATGTTGTCCAGAGTGTTTGGGAAGAGGGATGCCTTCCACTTCAAGGAATGGATGTTTCATTTTATTCAAGTAATATTTTAGGGTGATTACCAGTTTGATTGGTCAATGATTGTTTTTGATGCCATACATGATCAGCTCACAAGGGTTAGACAAACTAAATCTTTCTTCATGACTTCTTATGTGGTTTATGCTGCAGCAAGATTGGGGATTTTTCCAGGATTAAACAGAGTAGGTATAATGGGAGTTTTGGATGGACAAAAGAAAGTATGGGAACACTACGATCAATTATCTCTTCAGGTTGTTGAGACTCATTTCAGAAGAGTCAATGATTCATTTTTATATGTGGTTATCAACAAGTTGAGTGGAGATGCGGGATACAAGTTAAGTCAAGAAGCTATGGATTTTATTGCTGAATGGGGAAGTTGGTACATCCAATACCCCAAATTTACATACTTCAGATTGCTTGGTTTTGAAGGTCATCCCCATTTGCTTCCAAGATGCTACAGTAATAGAATAGTGCTTATGGAGTTTGTGTATCAAGCCATTGGAGTTAATGCTAGGTTTGGGATCAAGCACAAGACAGGATGCCATAAATTTCCCATGACACTGGGTGAATATAATTGTCAACATTTGAACGGAGCAAAGGTGGTTTGTAATGAGTTGATACAATTGAAATTGGGATTGTATACAGCTCGTAAGTATTTTGATCCAAAGGAGAAAATGCATGCTTTATTACCTTCAGTGTTCACTAAACACTTTAATTTGTTAGAGGACTTTTGGTGTGATCGGCAGGATGAATATGACTTGAGGAAGAAGAATTATGAGAGATTATCAGTCTCACTTATGGTAGAGTTGGGTGTTAAAGAAAATATTCTTGACACTTTGGTGGATGATGGAATTGTATTAGATCCCTCATATGAAGCTTTGAACATTGGCACCAAAAGCTTAGATCCAATAGACTGGAATGAGGAAGAAACAATTGATATTAAGAAAATTGGAAGAACAGTCTTGGATAGAAGTGTGCAATGGATGATGATGAAAGCTCGAGCTCCTCAAGGAACAGTCCTTAAGAAGGGTAAAGGATACAAGAGGATTAAAAGAAAGACACCTTCCAAGGAGCCATTAGAATTCTTTCCTCCTGATGTTGAAGAAATAGAACTTGAGGTGGTCGATGAAGAAGAAGAGGCACTAGAGGGAGAAGTTCCAATAGAATTTGTTGTTTCTACGCCCGCATTGGGTGAGTCATCCACACAAGCCCCACTCACAAGAAAGAAAAGGAAAGAGGTTCAAGAAGGAGTAATTTATGCCCTGGCTGAAGCTGATAAAGGAAAAGAAGTGGAGGAAGAATTGGTAGAAATTGAGACAAACTCAGATGAAACTCTGTCAGAAACATATTTGCAAGAAAACATGCCTCTAGGGCATACTATTGAGCAGATTCTGACACAAGAAGAGCAATGGAAACTATTTGAAGATGCTACAAAAGAGTCTGATGCAAGGGCTGCAGCGGAGAAGCAAAAGGAAATGGATGCAAAGTTACAAGCTGATGCTCTACTTCAACAATAGCAATTAAAGGAAAAACAAATTGAAACAATGGCAACAACTGATGAAGTAGAGAAGCAAATGAGGCAACGAGAGCATGAGCTCAAGGTCAAGGTAGAAAATGATAAATTGGAATTGATACAAAAAATCCATGATCTTGAGGAAGAGAAAGCAAGAAACCGAAGGGAAAAGGAAGCCCTGGTTGCTAGATTGAAGCTTGCAGAGGAAGCTCGACAGAAAGAACAAGAAGCTGAAGCTCTAAGAAAGGAAAGAGATGTTGAAGAGCTAATAAAGAAACAACAAGCTGAAGAAGAAAGGGAAAAGGCAGAGAAGCTCATAGCCTTGGAAATGGAAAGGATAGAAAAGGAAGAATCAGAAAAGATAAGGAAAGAAAAAGAGGCCGAAGAGCTAATTAGGAAGCAAAAGGAAGAAGATGCCGAAGCTGCAAAACTTAAAGCTTTGGAGGCAGAACGGTTGGAAAGAGAGGCCTTAGAAAAAGAGAAATTAGAGAAGGATCAAATGGAAGAAGATAGATTGAGAAAAGAAGAAGAAGAAGACAAGAAAGTGTAAGAATAAAGAGATAGAGAAGAGGCTGAGAAGTTGGTGCAGATGCATGTGCTGCAGGAGCAACAAGAAAAGGAAAAGGTTGATTCTCAACCTGAGGTAAATGTTTAACCATCCTCTACAATTGTTGCTTCCTCTTCCATGATGATGACTACTCCCAGTGCTCCTACATGGTTGAAGTTAGACCTGCAGAAGAGAGCTAGAACACCTCCTCAACCTCTTAATTGGGAGGACATGATGAAGGGAATTGAACAGGAAAGGCCTAAGAAGAAGGGTAAAGTCTTACATTCTACTAGAATCATAGATAAAGGGGAGATAGTTGTTGAATGTGCCATGCCTATGACTGAAAAGGAGGTAGGGGATATGCAGCTAATAGACTATCAATTGAGTACGGTTAATTTGGGAAGACCCACTAGAAATCAACAAATGAATCTGATTGATGTGGTGGCTTCAACAACTAAATCAAGAATGATGAAGGACAAACAAAAGAAAGATGAGCTTAAGGCTCAATTGGATCAGTTACATTCATTCTTGAAGAGTGTCTCCTCTCCAAGGTCACAACAAGTTGCAACCATTGAGACTCCTGTTTTGTTAAGCAAGAAGGAGGTAGATGATTTGGTGCAAGTTAGAGGTAAGGCGGAGATGGTAGATAAATGGATAGAAAAATTGAACCATGAGGTAGGTGAGGTTTTAACAAAAGGATTTGAGGCCTACAAAGAAGCAGAGGGAGTAATAAAAGAGATGCATCAATACATTGAGGCATCAGAAAAACAAGAAGAAGAGTATAAGGAGTATAGTGAAAGGTTAGAAAAGATAAATACATTGCCTCTAACTACTCTTCTAGAACAATCTATACTTGAAGATGATAACAAAGACTTTGTAGAGAAGACTTCTCGCATACTCAAGTTTAGAACTGGCTTTTTGAGCAAGCATAAGGATGAGATTCAGGAAGTAGTTAATAATTTAACTGAGCAATTGGAAGAGTTGGAAGCAGTCATGGCTATAATTGTAGATGTGAATGTAATGACAAAAGATGGCATGCCTTTGAGTCAGGTTAGAGAGAAATGGAATGAAAGATTCCAAGGACTCATGCAGGAGAAAGATGATGGAGGAGACTTGGTGATAGATTGGCTTGTAGAAGTCAAAGAAGAAATAAAAGCTGCAGGGAGAGAATTGATCAAGGTTAAAAGTATGAGAGAGTTTGCTGCAGTTGAGTTGGATCGGATCAAATTTGAAGATGACTGGATTGATGGGCCAGATATGGATATGCTACAGCAAGTCTTCACCAGTTATGATGAGTTCGTGGCGGATCCGGCTTCACATGCATAAAAATCTTGCATGCATGATGTTCTTCTTGCTTGCATGTTGCATGCATGTAGCACTGATAGTCTTGAGGGCGCATGACTTCTTTTCTTCTATTTCTATCTTCTATTTTTAGATCAAACTGAATATATAATGTAAGGACTCAAGATCAAAGTTGATCTGAGTTTCCAAGAAAGTTGATTGTTCCTAAAAAGGTGGAAAGCCTAAAATAGAAGTGAAGTTTGAACTTCTTTTGTATAGCTATAAATACCAGATGGGTATCACATTGTAAGGGTCGGCTAATTAAGAATTGGATTGGCTTGCCTAATGCTAAGAGATAGAATTTTGTAGAGTTTTGCAAAGATAAATTGTACTTAAATCTTTTACAGTTAATAGAATTACAGGTTAACTTGAAAGATGGTGTTTGGAATTAAGTTGTTTGTTTGATAAGGCTGATAAAGTTATGATCTATCTGTATGCAGTGATTGTGCTGAACATAAGAGTTTCTTGAATGATGAAAGTCATTTGAAGGAATTAGATTTAAGGATCATCTTATTAGATTGTCATTGAGTTGAAGTTATTAAAAGGTATGTTGATCTATAATTTTGATGATGAATGAATGTGTGTTGTTTTGAAAATTCTTGAAATATTTGTGAAGAGTAATTGTGCAATTAATTAAGCACCTAAAATGTATGCAGTGGTATAGATTATGCTACAGATTGTATCATCTTATGGTTTTTATGATTTGTTAGGAAACATTCATCGTTGAAAGTATATGTCTAGATACTAGATAAATTTGGTTCATATTTACTGGTTTACCCCTTTGTTCTATCTTTTTCTTTTATTTAAAACCCATTGATTTATAGAAACTATTTCGATAAAAAGAGTCATAGCTTGAATCCTTTGTTACCAGCACAGGCCCCTTGAATATTACAGTTGCATGAACCAATTGAGTGACATTAAATAGTTGAGAACCAACTACCAAGACCTTGGGAGTTAGGCTACTACATGTTGTCTTTCTCTTTCAGGAGAAATAGAGTAGAAATATTATGTTTTAATGTTGTTTGTGTCATTTTAACCATCAACACTGGTTATGCTCGCTTGGTAAGAATTTTATATGCTAAAGCATAGTTAGCATGTGAGGTCCACCCATTTCTTGTGATTCTATTTGCACTTGATAGACACATTATGGACATTGATACTCATTTGCATACAATTTTATATTTTAAATTTGTGAATTTGATGATAGATTATTATTTTTGTTTGGTAAATTGTAGCTAAGGGGCAATACCTTACGCTTTTGACTAGAGCTATGAACCAGTGAGGCCACATACGGGGGACCTCATCCCTGATATCCCACCACTGCTACTCACCACAGCCAAGCAACCCAATGGTGTCGAATCTAACTTTAAGCTTTTGCTTCACCAGTGCGAGATGAGGCGAAAACCGTTGTCGTTTTTGCCATTGTTGACCTCTCACGGTCGCTTTCTCCTTGCGAAAATCCCACTATCCACTATGGGATTCAAATGTTAGACAACCCAACTACTGCCCTTGCAACTTAACCATTGCACTACGGTGTCAACACCTTGATGATAGATTATATTATATTATCTTATTTATATATAAATAATATAATATGAATATAATAAATAATATGCTTAAATAAATATATAAAATGTATACTAATAATTGTATATAATATTATCTTTGTCTTATTATATATTATATTATAAATTATAATATATATATATGCATTTAATATATATAAAAAATATAATATATAAATAAGTAACATGTAATAATTGATTTATCATTAATATGTATGAATAAGTTTAATATAAATATATTTATAATATATAGGTCAATTATTTTTAATCCAACATATTTACTTAAAATTAATTTTATATAATTCATTACATTATTTAATCTTCGTAAAAAAATTATATAGATAATTTATTTTAGAATACAATAGATAACCTTAACATAGGTAAGCATTTTTCAATGAGTAACACAAAAGATCTCAATTTTATTGGATGTGCTAGGCTTTAGATGAGCACTCATTTCTAATGAAAGACTAGGATCTCAAGTAGCTCATGGAATAAAAAAAGATTGAAAAGGTATAGATTAAAATTTTAGATTTAGATTAAAAATGTGAAAATATTAGTGGTATATTAGATCTAAAATGAAACCCTAATATGATTGCTAAGGGTGGATTAAATATATATAAAATAAAGCTTTAAACCATACTAAAAGAAATAGTAATGATGAAAGAATAATGAAACAAAATGAATGTAATTTTTTTTAATATAAAAGTGAGATGTATATGTCATAAATATGTTGATATGAAAAACCCACAATTTGATGCAGTCAAGGACAGGGTACCTTGCCAGGTGCCCACCCTTGCATCCAAACACTTCCAAATTTATCTCACACATGTTCATTCTTTTACCATGCAATTTAATTCTTACTCCAATTATCAATTCAATTGGAAAATTCAAATTGACACACATAGAAGTGCACAAAAAACTGTTAGCAGACCATTTTTTGAAATTTTATTTGAATATGCAAACAGATCTCAATTGCTCTAAAAAATTGTATATTTGAAGTTCCCACCATCTACAAGAATACAGGTGGATCAAAAATTATCTACCCATAATACCATACTAAAATTCAAGTTGAAATCCCAGAAAAATCATTTTTGAATATTGGAACTATGTTGCAACAACCCTGTGAAAAAACACTTTTTGCAATTTAATTTGAACTAGCAGATGAAAATATTTTCTTCTAAAAAATTGTATAAATAAATCTCCCATATTCATCTATATGAATACATACTCACAATATATTTCTACCAACAACACTATGCTTAAATTCAACCCCAAAACTAAAAATAAATAAATCTATTTTTGGGCACTAGAACTGTGTTGCAGACTTCATCAACAACTCAACCTTTTTCTCACTCCTCAATCTGATGCCCCCCAAAAAATGATTGTGCAAGAAGAAAGCACATTTTCTCTTTTTCCCCTTATCTCTTCACTTTCCTCTCCTCTGCTTGGTGTCCAACAACTCAACCCAAGAAATTTGAAAAGAATCAAATTTATTTTGATTTTTTATTTTATTCTCCAGCATAAACACTCCTTGCCATTCTTCCACAAAGCTCAACAAAATAATTAAAATATGGGAAATATATATTTGCACTTTACTCTGCCTTTTATAATTTGGCAAATGAATTCACTAATTAATGAAATTGATCCCACATCAAATATATTATCATTTTATATTTTAATGGAAACAATGACTTCTAAACAAAAACCAAACTGCATTTTTTTTTGTTGATGTCAATTACCTGTGGACATGAATGCTCCTGCATCAGACATGTTGGGTAAGAATTTTTTTTGAGATTGGGCTCACAAAATGGATCTGAGTAGTAGGACTACTCTTTCAAGTTGCAAGCAACATGTAGAATGCTCCCATGCTAAATTGGTACCTTGCATATTTTTTCTTCCTTCTCTTCTTCCAACACCTTGTCGAAAGGTTTGCTATATTTCTTCACCAAATCTACTCCTCACTGTCACCTCCTTGTGTGGAACTTCTTCCATCATGAGCTAACCTCTCTCTCTTATTCCACCTTCCTCTCATTCTTCCTCTTGTGGGATTCAACCCACCATGAACCATCCACCTCCACCTAATGCTTTCTTCATGCTCTTTGTTTGTGGGATATTTCCCAACATAATCTGACCACCTCCACCAAACTCCACTTTCATTTTCCACCTTTGTGGGAATTAACCCACCACAATTTTTCCTCCTCCTCCAAGAACTTTCTCCCTAATGTTCACTCTTCACTTTACCCATACCAGTAATGTTATTCAAATCATGAAAATTAAATATTTTCATCATCCCCATTTTTGCAACTACATCCTCTTCTTCAACCTCTCTTTGTGCCATACCAACATGATGGCTTTCTCTGGGCTACACCCCAACCCTCAACACCTCCATGATTTCATTCCCCTCATTTTCAAACTCATGCGAATGCAAATTAACATATACCTCAGAATTACAAAAAATGAAATCTACCTCTGCTACTACAATCTTTTCTCTTCCTTTATGTTTAGCTGCAACACTTCCATCTTCATCACTCATTTCCATCTCCATCTTTGTGTCCTCCAAAGGACTCACCACCATTACAACTCATTTATCCTCTTCAAGGAATATAATTTCACCTTGCTTCTCAACATCTACTACAAATTTTGTTTTGTTCTCCTTTTTCATGCCTTCAACAAGACATGACTTAGCTACAAAATCCTCTAGTCCTTTTCCTTTCTTATCCTCTTGCACAAGGATTTCTTCTTCGATGTCATAAACTTGACATCCTTCTATAATTTCTTTATTGCCTACAAACAAAACATTATAAAAGGGGTTATAAAAATTATGATCCTGCAAAGACTTCACCATCACCATTTTCTCTTGGTGCAACAAATTGCTTCTTCTCCATCAATTTTTCATTCTCAATTATCAAAATTTCATTATTTCTTCTCATTTCTTCTTTCAACAAAGTGACATCCTTGTCTTCACTAATTTGCTCATCGAATTTACGACTCTCCAAATCCATAATCTTATTTTCTTCATTTCCTCTCTTCCTTTCTTCTTTATTTACATCTGTAGGGGTTTTTCTCACATATTTTGTATTCCATCACGGGCTGCTATCCTCACTCTTTTTCTCGCTCTTATTTACCACTTTCTTTTCACCTTTCCAAAAATTATTTTCCAATTTCTCGAGGCTTGCCTCGATCTTTCCTACTTCATGAACTATTTGTTCCATCTTCTCAAACTTTTTGTTCTCCACATTCTCCCAATACTACTCCCAAAATAGTATTTGCATGGGTCTCCTCACGACCCATTCCATCTTTCCTATTACAATCTTCCATAATTCTCACCTCATGTAATCTACCATCACACTCAATCTACAAAACAAATTCTTCACGACTTCAAACTCTCTTACTGCTCAAGATTTCTCTTACCTACAACAACCCTCACGAGATTCTTCTCTACCAATTCACACACACTTTCTTCTATGTATGAACTACCTCACTATCGGTGATCTATTCACACGACACCCCTAGGTCCTAGTGGATCCTCTCCAATCTTAGGACTACCTGCTCTGATACCAATTGATGCAGTCAAGGATAGGGTACCTTGCCAGGTAGCCCACCCTTGCAGCCAAACACTTCCAAATTTATCTGACACATGTTCATTCTCTTACCATGCAATTTAATTCTTACTCCAATTACCAATTCAATTGGAAAATTCAAGTTGACATACTTAGAAGTGCACAAAAAACTTTTAGCATACCACTTTTTGAAATTT
>CM021102.1:600651761-600708183 GCA_007115665.2 Sequoiadendron giganteum | reverse complement strand
AATTGGGATGGTTGTTATCAAAATTTGCAAAATCACGATCGATTCCGATCCCGCCTCCGCTACTTTTTAATTTTTGTTTTGTTTCGGTTTTTGTGTTTTGTTTTATTAGGTTGGTCTTTTATTTAACTTTTTGTATTTGTTTTTGTTTTGTTTTTAGTTGTCGGACGTCGAGCCAGAATGGGAATGAGGTTTGGAAATTTTATAAATTTAAGATCCCGATTCCATTTTAGTTCCGCCCCTACCTTTTTTGTCGTTGACTTTTTGATTAAAGTTGCACTGCAGACCAGTGTTCGTTCTCTTACAGTTTTGACTCCACCTTTACTGCGTTTTAATGCATTAATGGTGGTTGCCGATGTAGGTAGAAATTCACATATTTACCTTTATTAAGGGTTAAAGCCGATCATTATTGTTATTATTACAAGTCTAAGAGCGCGAAGAGCAATAGCAGAGTTCGTTTGAGCAAATTGATCAAGATAGAGAAGGGATATTGTGTGCGAATCAATTCAGAAAGTTGGCTTGGGTTTGTTTGCGTTTGAGGTAGGTCTTTTATCTTTGTTGTTCGTTGTTTATTTGCAGTTATGTTCGTGGTGTTTTGTTTTATATCTACTCACGTGTTCAATCATTGTGTTTTAAAGCAAATCTATGATCATCGATGTGATTGAATGAGAAGGTTCTTGTTTTGTCATGTTTGTTTTACTTTAAATCTTCGTTTTCTTGTTTTATCGTGTCATTTCTTTCTATTTTTAGGGCACCGTCACTTTCATGTCTTAATTGTGATTGCATTGTGTTGTTTTTGGTTTGCAGTAGATTAGATTAGATTAAGGGTTTTTAATGGTGTTTGTTAAATTAGGAATCTATAGTGAGGTAGATTATAGATTCTACAGTGAGGTAGATTAGATATTTTACAGTGAGTTAGGGTAGATTAGATTTGTCGCTTGATTAGGGTTTCGTCGTCTGGTGGAATGGTAGGGTTTAAAACCCATGCCCTAGTTTTTGTCAGGTTTGTTAGATTAGGGTTTCGTTAGTCTCTGTAATCGCTTTTAAAATGTTTTAAAAAAAAAATGATATCTTAGAATGCAATTGTTCCCCACGGTCATATGGGTGTAGAGTTTTAAGCTCCTTTGCCATTTTATAGCGACCTAGGTCTTAATCATGAAATTGTGTTGAAAATGAATAAAGTATTTGATGACATCATGATTAGCATAGGCGGAGGCGGGATTGGAATGGATTATGGACATGAGAGTTTTATTTTACAAAAGGTATCGATTCCATGTTTTATCCTATTTCCGACTCCAAGTTCTAAAAGGTTTCCTTGGCGATCATGGTCAATCACGGTGGAGGTGGGATTGGAATCGATCTTGGACTTGAAAGATTTGTTTTACAAAAGGTATCGATTCCATGTTTTATCTCGTTTCCGGCTTCGCGTGTAATGGGAAAGTCTTTCTTCAAAGTAATGATAACCTAATCGGAGGCGGAGGTGGAATGGAAATAGAATATGGAAAAAATGAAAATTCAAAGAAAACCAAATCCCTTTTTCGTTCTGATCCCGGTTCCGATAACTTCCCCGACTCCGACTCCGAGCCCGTTTGTTATTAGGTGAAGTTTCCATATCGATTTTTGCTCTGAGCCCGCCAGTTTTGTAAAAGAGATTGTTTTGAGCTTCTATCTGGTTCCGACTTTGGTGTATGTGTAACAGGTATGTTTTAAAAACATGTTTTATGATGATATCTAAAGATCTAATTAGAGGTTTGCTTGTAGGAAAATTGAGAGATGTCAGGAACGTCAGGAGAGGCTGCTCGAAGGAATCAACCGGTTGGAACATTAAAGACAGCACCAAAAATAAAGAAGGTGAAACCAGAACAGTTGCCTTATACGTTGAGGTATGATCATAGGAGTCTGGTGGTGAGAGTGAGCAAGGTGGAATCAGATTGGTCAGATATCATAGATACTAATCTGGGCCAGTATAGCTTTGAAGAATTACATGAAGAGACCTTTGCAGAACGAGCAAACTTGACAGGGAGAACACAAAGGATTGTTGATTCTGGTCTTGCACATATCACCGTGTTTCTTGTATCAGTCCAGTGTCCGAAGTTGATATTGATAGTAGCCAGTACCTACAATCCTGCTACAAGATTATGCATGGATTCACAAAATAATGTGATTATAGATCTTACTCCACAAATGTTCCAAAGCATATTTAATGTTCCTGATCCTAAGAACTTGGTACAGCTAACTGAAGCAGAGGCATTGGAGAAATATAGCAAGCATAAAGATTCCAATAAGTCTCACTTAAACAAAAGATGGTTAAGCACAGAGAAGAAATCTTTAAGTAAGCTGGCAGACCAGCCAAAGAGGGCAGATTTCAAGAAGGAAATATCTGATTTGATATTAATGTTGTCCAGAGTGTTTGGGAAGAGGGATGCCTTCCACTTCAAGGAATGGATGTTTAATTTTATTCAAGTAATCTTTCAGGGTGATTACCAATTTGATTGGTCAATGATTGTTTCTGATGCCATACATGATCAGCTCACAGGGTCAGACAGACTAAATCTTTCTTCATGACTTCTTATGTGGTTTATGCTATAGCAAGATTGGGGATTTTCCCAGGATTAAACAGAGTAGGTATAATGGGAGTTTTGGATGGACAAAAGAAAGTATGGGAACACTACGATCAATTATCTCTTTAGGTTGCTGAGACTCATTTCAGAAGAGTCAATGATGCATTTTTATATGTGGTTATCAACCAGTTGAGTGGAGATGCAGGATACAGGTTAGGTCAAGAAGCTATGGCTTTTATTGCTGAATGGGGAAGTTGGTACATCCAATACCCCAAATTTACATACTTCAGATTGTTTGGTTTTGAAGGTCATCCCCATTTGCTTCCAAGATGCTGCAGTAATAGAATAGTGCTTATGGAGTTTGTGTATCAAGCCATTGGAGTTAATGCTCGGTTTGGGATCAAGCACAAGACAGGATGTCATAAATTTCCCATGAAGTTGGGGGAATATGGTTGTCAACATTTGAAGGGAGCAAAGGTGGTTTGTAATGAGTTGATACAATTGAAATTGGGATTGTATACAGCTCGTAAGTATTTTGATCCAAAGGAGAAAATGCATGCTTTATTACCTTCAGTGTTCACTAAACACTTTAATTTGTTAGAGGACTTTTGGTGTGATCGGCAGGATGAATATGACTTGAGGAAGAAGAATTATGAGAGATTATCAGTCTCACTTATGGTAGAGTTGGGTGTTAAAGAAAATATTCTTGACACTTTGGTGGATGATGGAATTGTATTAGATCCCTCATATGAAGCTTTGAACATTGGCACCAAAAGCTTAGATCCAATAGACTGGAATGAGGAAGAAACAATTGATATTAAGAAAATTGGAAGAACAGTCTTGGATAGAAGTGTGCAATGGATGATGATGAAAGCTCGAGCTCCTCAAGGAACAGTCCTTAAGAAGGGTAAAGGATACAAGAGGATTAAAAGAAAGACACCTTCCAAGGAGCCATTAGAATTCTTTCCTCCTGATGTTGAAGAAATAGAACTTGAGGTGGTCGATGAAGAAGAAGAGGCACTAGAGGGAGAAGTTCCAATAGAATTTGTTGTTTCTACGCCCGCATTGGGTGAGTCATCCACACAAGCCCCACTCACAAGAAAGAAAAGGAAAGAGGTTCAAGAAGGAGTAATTTATGCCCTGGCTGAAGCTGATAAAGGAAAAGAAGTGGAGGAAGAATTGGTAGAAATTGAGACAAACTCAGATGAAACTCTGTCAGAAACATATTTGCAAGAAAACATGCCTCTAGGGCATACTATTGAGCAGATTCTGACACAAGAAGAGCAATGGAAACTATTTGAAGATGCTACAAAAGAGTCTGATGCAAGGGCTGCAGCGGAGAAGCAAAAGGAAATGGATGCAAAGTTACAAGCTGATGCTCTACTTCAACAATAGCAATTAAAGGAAAAACAAATTGAAACAATGGCAACAACTGATGAAGTAGAGAAGCAAATGAGGCAACGAGAGCATGAGCTCAAGGTCAAGGTAGAAAATGATAAATTGGAATTGATACAAAAAATCCATGATCTTGAGGAAGAGAAAGCAAGAAACCGAAGGGAAAAGGAAGCCCTGGTTGCTAGATTGAAGCTTGCAGAGGAAGCTCGACAGAAAGAACAAGAAGCTGAAGCTCTAAGAAAGGAAAGAGATGTTGAAGAGCTAATAAAGAAACAACAAGCTGAAGAAGAAAGGGAAAAGGCAGAGAAGCTCATAGCCTTGGAAATGGAAAGGATAGAAAAGGAAGAATCAGAAAAGATAAGGAAAGAAAAAGAGGCCGAAGAGCTAATTAGGAAGCAAAAGGAAGAAGATGCCGAAGCTGCAAAACTTAAAGCTTTGGAGGCAGAACGGTTGGAAAGAGAGGCCTTAGAAAAAGAGAAATTAGAGAAGGATCAAATGGAAGAAGATAGATTGAGAAAAGAAGAAGAAGAAGACAAGAAAGTGTAAGAATAAAGAGATAGAGAAGAGGCTGAGAAGTTGGTGCAGATGCATGTGCTGCAGGAGCAACAAGAAAAGGAAAAGGTTGATTCTCAACCTGAGGTAAATGTTTAACCATCCTCTACAATTGTTGCTTCCTCTTCCATGATGATGACTACTCCCAGTGCTCCTACATGGTTGAAGTTAGACCTGCAGAAGAGAGCTAGAACACCTCCTCAACCTCTTAATTGGGAGGACATGATGAAGGGGATTGAACAGGAAAGGCCTAAAAAGAAGGCTAAATTCTTACATTCTACTAGACTCACAGATAAAGGGGAGATAGTTGTTGAATATGCCATGCCTATGACTGAAAAGGAGGTAGGGGATATGTAGCTAACGGACTACCAATTGAGTACGGTTAATTTGGGAAGACCCACTAGAAATCAACAAATGAATCTGATTGATGTGGTGGCTTCAACAACTAAATCAAGAATGATGAAGGACAAACAAAAGAAAGATGAGCTTAAGGCTCAATTGGATCAGTTACATTCATTCTTGAAGAGTGTCTCCTCTCCAAGGTCACAACAAGTTGCAGCCATTGAGACTCCTGTTTTGTTAAGCAAAAAGGAGGTAGATGATTTGGTGCAAGTTAGAGGTAAGGCGGAGATGGTAGATAAATGGATAGACAAAGTGAACCGAGAGGTAGGTGAGGTTTTAACAAAAGGGTTTGAGGCCTACAAAGAAGCAGAGGGAGTAATAAAAGAGATGCATCAATACATTGAGGCATCAGAAAAACAAGAAGAAGAGTATAAGGAGTATAGTGAAAGGTTAGAAAAGATAAATACATTGCCTCTAACTACTCTTCTAGAACAATCTATACTTGAAGATGATAACAAAGACTTTGTAGAGAAGACTTCTCGCATACTCAAGTTTAGAACTGGCTTTTTGAGCAAGCATAAGGATGAGATTCAGGAAGTAGTTAATAATTTAACTGAGCAATTGGAAGAGTTGGAAGCAGTCATGGCTATAATTGTAGATGTGAATGTAATGACAAAAGATGGCATGCCTTTGAGTCAGGTTAGAGAGAAATGGAATGAAAGATTCCAAGGACTCATGCAGGAGAAAGATGATGGAGGAGACTTGGTGATAGATTGGCTTGTAGAAGTCAAAGAAGAAATAAAAGCTGCAGGGAGAGAATTGATCAAGGTTAAAAGTATGAGAGAGTTTGCTGCAGTTGAGTTGGATCGGATCAAATTTGAAGATGACTGGATTGATGGGCCAGATATGGATATGCTACAGCAAGTCTTCACCAGTTATGATGAGTTCGTGGCGGATCCGGCTTCACATGCATAAAAATCTTGCATGCATGATGTTCTTCTTGCTTGCATGTTGCATGCATGTAGCACTGATAGTCTTGAGGGCGCATGACTTCTTTTCTTCTATTTCTATCTTCTATTTTTAGATCAAACTGAATATATAATGTAAGGACTCAAGATCAAAGTTGATCTGAGTTTCCAAGAAAGTTGATTGTTCCTAAAAAGGTGGAAAGCCTAAAATAGAAGTGAAGTTTGAACTTCTTTTGTATAGCTATAAATACCAGATGGGTATCACATTGTAAGGGTCGGCTAATTAAGAATTGGATTGGCTTGCCTAATGCTAAGAGATAGAATTTTGTAGAGTTTTGCAAAGATAAATTGTACTTAAATCTTTTACAGTTAATAGAATTACAGGTTAACTTGAAAGATGGTGTTTGGAATTAAGTTGTTTGTTTGATAAGGCTGATAAAGTTATGATCTATCTGTATGCAGTGATTGTGCTGAACATAAGAGTTTCTTGAATGATGAAAGTCATTTGAAGGAATTAGATTTAAGGATCATCTTATTAGATTGTCATTGAGTTGAAGTTATTAAAAGGTATGTTGATCTATAATTTTGATGATGAATGAATGTGTGTTGTTTTGAAAATTCTTGAAATATTTGTGAAGAGTAATTGTGCAATTAATTAAGCACCTAAAATGTATGCAGTGGTATAGATTATGCTACAGATTGTATCATCTTATGGTTTTTATGATTTGTTAGGAAACATTCATCGTTGAAAGTATATGTCTAGATACTAGATAAATTTGGTTCATATTTACTGGTTTACCCCTTTGTTCTATCTTTTTCTTTTATTTAAAACCCATTGATTTATAGAAACTATTTCGATAAAAAGAGTCATAGCTTGAATCCTTTGTTACCAGCACAGGCCCCTTGAATATTACAGTTGCATGAACCAATTGAGTGACATTAAATAGTTGAGAACCAACTACCAAGACCTTGGGAGTTAGGCTACTACATGTTGTCTTTCTCTTTCAGGAGAAATAGAGTAGAAATATTATGTTTTAATGTTGTTTGTGTCATTTTAACCATCAACACTGGTTATGCTCGCTTGGTAAGAATTTTATATGCTAAAGCATAGTTAGCATGTGAGGTCCACCCATTTCTTGTGATTCTATTTGCACTTGATAGACACATTATGGACATTGATACTCATTTGCATACAATTTTATATTTTAAATTTGTGAATTTGATGATAGATTATTATTTTTGTTTGGTAAATTGTAGCTAAGGGGCAATACCTTACGCTTTTGACTAGAGCTATGAACCAGTGAGGCCACATACGGGGGACCTCATCCCTGATATCCCACCACTGCTACTCACCACAGCCAAGCAACCCAATGGTGTCGAATCTAACTTTAAGCTTTTGCTTCACCAGTGCGAGATGAGGCGAAAACCGTTGTCGTTTTTGCCATTGTTGACCTCTCACGGTCGCTTTCTCCTTGCGAAAATCCCACTATCCACTATGGGATTCAAATGTTAGACAACCCAACTACTGCCCTTGCAACTTAACCATTGCACTACGGTGTCAACACCTTGATGATAGATTATATTATATTATCTTATTTATATATAAATAATATAATATGAATATAATAAATAATATGCTTAAATAAATATATAAAATGTATACTAATAATTGTATATAATATTATCTTTGTCTTATTATATATTATATTATAAATTATAATATATATATATGCATTTAATATATATAAAAAATATAATATATAAATAAGTAACATGTAATAATTGATTTATCATTAATATGTATGAATAAGTTTAATATAAATATATTTATAATATATAGGTCAATTATTTTTAATCCAACATATTTACTTAAAATTAATTTTATATAATTCATTACATTATTTAATCTTCGTAAAAAAATTATATAGATAATTTATTTTAGAATACAATAGATAACCTTAACATAGGTAAGCATTTTTCAATGAGTAACACAAAAGATCTCAATTTTATTGGATGTGCTAGGCTTTAGATGAGCACTCATTTCTAATGAAAGACTAGGATCTCAAGTAGCTCATGGAATAAAAAAAGATTGAAAAGGTATAGATTAAAATTTTAGATTTAGATTAAAAATGTGAAAATATTAGTGGTATATTAGATCTAAAATGAAACCCTAATATGATTGCTAAGGGTGGATTAAATATATATAAAATAAAGCTTTAAACCATACTAAAAGAAATAGTAATGATGAAAGAATAATGAAACAAAATGAATGTAATTTTTTTTAATATAAAAGTGAGATGTATATGTCATAAATATGTTGATATGAAAAACCCACAATTTGATGCAGTCAAGGACAGGGTACCTTGCCAGGTGCCCACCCTTGCATCCAAACACTTCCAAATTTATCTCACACATGTTCATTCTTTTACCATGCAATTTAATTCTTACTCCAATTATCAATTCAATTGGAAAATTCAAATTGACACACATAGAAGTGCACAAAAAACTGTTAGCAGACCATTTTTTGAAATTTTATTTGAATATGCAAACAGATCTCAATTGCTCTAAAAAATTGTATATTTGAAGTTCCCACCATCTACAAGAATACAGGTGGATCAAAAATTATCTACCCATAATACCATACTAAAATTCAAGTTGAAATCCCAGAAAAATCATTTTTGAATATTGGAACTATGTTGCAACAACCCTGTGAAAAAACACTTTTTGCAATTTAATTTGAACTAGCAGATGAAAATATTTTCTTCTAAAAAATTGTATAAATAAATCTCCCATATTCATCTATATGAATACATACTCACAATATATTTCTACCAACAACACTATGCTTAAATTCAACCCCAAAACTAAAAATAAATAAATCTATTTTTGGGCACTAGAACTGTGTTGCAGACTTCATCAACAACTCAACCTTTTTCTCACTCCTCAATCTGATGCCCCCCAAAAAATGATTGTGCAAGAAGAAAGCACATTTTCTCTTTTTCCCCTTATCTCTTCACTTTCCTCTCCTCTGCTTGGTGTCCAACAACTCAACCCAAGAAATTTGAAAAGAATCAAATTTATTTTGATTTTTTATTTTATTCTCCAGCATAAACACTCCTTGCCATTCTTCCACAAAGCTCAACAAAATAATTAAAATATGGGAAATATATATTTGCACTTTACTCTGCCTTTTATAATTTGGCAAATGAATTCACTAATTAATGAAATTGATCCCACATCAAATATATTATCATTTTATATTTTAATGGAAACAATGACTTCTAAACAAAAACCAAACTGCATTTTTTTTTGTTGATGTCAATTACCTGTGGACATGAATGCTCCTGCATCAGACATGTTGGGTAAGAATTTTTTTTGAGATTGGGCTCACAAAATGGATCTGAGTAGTAGGACTACTCTTTCAAGTTGCAAGCAACATGTAGAATGCTCCCATGCTAAATTGGTACCTTGCATATTTTTTCTTCCTTCTCTTCTTCCAACACCTTGTCGAAAGGTTTGCTATATTTCTTCACCAAATCTACTCCTCACTGTCACCTCCTTGTGTGGAACTTCTTCCATCATGAGCTAACCTCTCTCTCTTATTCCACCTTCCTCTCATTCTTCCTCTTGTGGGATTCAACCCACCATGAACCATCCACCTCCACCTAATGCTTTCTTCATGCTCTTTGTTTGTGGGATATTTCCCAACATAATCTGACCACCTCCACCAAACTCCACTTTCATTTTCCACCTTTGTGGGAATTAACCCACCACAATTTTTCCTCCTCCTCCAAGAACTTTCTCCCTAATGTTCACTCTTCACTTTACCCATACCAGTAATGTTATTCAAATCATGAAAATTAAATATTTTCATCATCCCCATTTTTGCAACTACATCCTCTTCTTCAACCTCTCTTTGTGCCATACCAACATGATGGCTTTCTCTGGGCTACACCCCAACCCTCAACACCTCCATGATTTCATTCCCCTCATTTTCAAACTCATGCGAATGCAAATTAACATATACCTCAGAATTACAAAAAATGAAATCTACCTCTGCTACTACAATCTTTTCTCTTCCTTTATGTTTAGCTGCAACACTTCCATCTTCATCACTCATTTCCATCTCCATCTTTGTGTCCTCCAAAGGACTCACCACCATTACAACTCATTTATCCTCTTCAAGGAATATAATTTCACCTTGCTTCTCAACATCTACTACAAATTTTGTTTTGTTCTCCTTTTTCATGCCTTCAACAAGACATGACTTAGCTACAAAATCCTCTAGTCCTTTTCCTTTCTTATCCTCTTGCACAAGGATTTCTTCTTCGATGTCATAAACTTGACATCCTTCTATAATTTCTTTATTGCCTACAAACAAAACATTATAAAAGGGGTTATAAAAATTATGATCCTGCAAAGACTTCACCATCACCATTTTCTCTTGGTGCAACAAATTGCTTCTTCTCCATCAATTTTTCATTCTCAATTATCAAAATTTCATTATTTCTTCTCATTTCTTCTTTCAACAAAGTGACATCCTTGTCTTCACTAATTTGCTCATCGAATTTACGACTCTCCAAATCCATAATCTTATTTTCTTCATTTCCTCTCTTCCTTTCTTCTTTATTTACATCTGTAGGGGTTTTTCTCACATATTTTGTATTCCATCACGGGCTGCTATCCTCACTCTTTTTCTCGCTCTTATTTACCACTTTCTTTTCACCTTTCCAAAAATTATTTTCCAATTTCTCGAGGCTTGCCTCGATCTTTCCTACTTCATGAACTATTTGTTCCATCTTCTCAAACTTTTTGTTCTCCACATTCTCCCAATACTACTCCCAAAATAGTATTTGCATGGGTCTCCTCACGACCCATTCCATCTTTCCTATTACAATCTTCCATAATTCTCACCTCATGTAATCTACCATCACACTCAATCTACAAAACAAATTCTTCACGACTTCAAACTCTCTTACTGCTCAAGATTTCTCTTACCTACAACAACCCTCACGAGATTCTTCTCTACCAATTCACACACACTTTCTTCTATGTATGAACTACCTCACTATCGGTGATCTATTCACACGACACCCCTAGGTCCTAGTGGATCCTCTCCAATCTTAGGACTACCTGCTCTGATACCAATTGATGCAGTCAAGGATAGGGTACCTTGCCAGGTAGCCCACCCTTGCAGCCAAACACTTCCAAATTTATCTGACACATGTTCATTCTCTTACCATGCAATTTAATTCTTACTCCAATTACCAATTCAATTGGAAAATTCAAGTTGACATACTTAGAAGTGCACAAAAAACTTTTAGCATACCACTTTTTGAAATTTTATTTGAATATGCAAATAGATCTCAATTGCTATAAAAACTTGTACATTTGAAGTTCCCACCTTCATCTACAAGAATACAGGTGGATCACAATTTATCTACCCATAATACCATACTAAAATTCAAGCTGAAATCCCAGAAAAATCATTTTTGAATGATGGAACTATGTTGCAGACAACTCTGTGACAAACCACTTTTTGAAATTTAATTTGAGCTAGTAGATGAAAATATTTTCTTCTAAAAACTTGTATAAATAAAGCTCTCATATTCATCTATATGAATACATGCTCACAATATTTTTCTATATCAACAACATCCCCAAAACTCCAAACAAAAATCTATTTCTTGGCACTGGAACTGTGTTGTAGACTTCATCAACAACTCAACCAACTTTTTTACTCCTCAATCTGATGCCCCTGGGTAAAAGTACAAAGTTCTGTCACACTTTTGGCCAACTTATCAACACCAGTGAATTTTAGTATTTATAACTAAAAATCAATTTTGGTCAAACATATGATCTAGTAAGATTCATTCTAGATAAGTTAAATATGTCCACAACTTTTCCAACTAATTTTTTTGGCTAAATGTGTATATAGCACCATTTTGAGGCCAATTTACTAAAAAAATGAAATTATTTGAAAATTAATGTTTCAACAAATCCTACTCATATAAATAACATATTTTTAAAAATGTAAAAATACTCTTTTGTAGATCCATAAGTGTAGTTTTCAAATATATATTTATTTTGATAGTTCAATTATTATTTTTATTTTTTACTAAAAATAGGTTATCAACACAAAAATATCAGGTTGATTACCATGTCAAGAAAAATACTAAAACTTATTAAAAAAAAATGATGTCGTACATAAAAGAATCTAGATTAAGATAGTATAATTTGATTTTTATTTTAGATAAATATTTAATATAAAAGTTGGCGTCAAGTGGAAATAACTGTGTTTTAATACATGCATATTTAAATATTTATTAAAATTGCAAAATAAAATATTAATGTCCTAAAGTTTCAAATTATAAATAAACACAAAAAAATTGAAGGAGAGAAAAGAAAATTTACTATATAAAGCTTGACGTCAAGTGGAACATCATTTTATCAACAACTAAATTATAGTGTTAATTTATAAAAAAGTATATTCAAATAATTTTTTAATTTAAAAAAAAAAATACAAACATAAAATATACTAAAAAATACATATTTTTATTAATTTACATCATTTCAAAATTCAAAACATATATGTCACTTTCTAGTGATTCAAGTTTAAAAGTTAAATCAATGTTGGTCATTTCCTTTATAAAAGTGTGACACAACTTTGTACTTTTACCCCCTCCAAAAAAATGATTGTACAACAAGAAAGGGCCTTTTCTCTTTTTCCCCTTATCTCTTCACCTTCCTCTCCCCGTTTGGTGTCCAGTCTCAAACCGAGAAATTTGAAAAGAATCAAATTTATTTTGATTTTGCATTTTATTCTCCAGCATAAACTCTCCTTTCCATTCTTCAACAAAGCTCAACAAAATAATTAAAATATGAGAAATATATTTGCATTTTACTCTTCCTTTTATAATTTGGCAAATGAATTTACCAATTAATGAAATTGATCCCACAACAAATTTATCAACATTTTATATTTTAATGGAAACAATGACTTCTAAACAATTGCCTGCAAATAATCAAAATCACACCTCTAGATGGAAATTGAAACCAAAAATAAAACTACATTTTTTTTGGTTGATGTCGATTGCCTGTGGATCTGGATGCTCCTGCATCACAATTTGATAAGAAACTTAAAAAAAACTAGTTTGTGTAAGAAGAGGTTCACCAAATATAAGCTAATTAAATACAAATCAACATATATTAGGTAGTAATAGTTGAGACTAATAAATCATATCATTGTAACAAGACTTTAGAAAAATAAATGCAAGAAATAAAATTACTTAACTCATCGATAAAAGAATGAATGTATTTAACTAAGATTATTTTAATTAAATTTGTATATACTTGAAAAATATGTTATTTCTATAGACAAGAGTTGCACGCAGCAAGAGTCCCTACCAAAGAAACTTATTAGCTATTGTAGTTGTGTTGTTTTCATTGTTTAGAAATCAATTTCAATATCAATGGGTTTTAGGTGATTTCAAAAACACTGAACTTTAACTAAATGTTTTAAATGTACAAATGAAAGCTAGTTAGTTTATCTTGTTTTTCAAGAAACAAATTCTCAGAAATTTAGTCAAACCCTAACTATAAACCATAAGTATTTACTTTAATTTATGTTTGAACAAACCCACATATAGGTCCAATGTTGCAAGTTAGGGCAATGACTTGTTTCCTACAAAAAATATTTTTGGTCATCTTTGAAAGGAGGTTGGATTTTTAAATTGTTTTCTTAAGACACTTGCAAGTATGGGGATTTTTCAGGGCTCCAACTATGTAATGTCCAATTGCAATAAGGAAGTGAAGTTTTAAGGTCAAAAGAATATAAATTATGTTGGATTTCATGCACTAAGTGTCTCCATGTAAATGTTTGTATATCTTCAAGGGAATCTTAATACCTGTGGGGGTTTTCTCTTGTCATAATTTTTTTTTTAGCAAAACTGGCAGGCCACTATAATATTATAATATAAATAGAAAAGATAATACAAAAATTGGTTCTAAAGGGCATACTAGCAGGAAAGAACCAATAAGAAAACCTCCAATTATAGCTCAAATTTGAGAAAATACAATCTTGTTCAAATCCATAACTGATAGAAGTATGTTGATAGTTCAAAATTCAGCAAACTGGACCCAAAACACCTACCCGAAGCAATAACCCGATAAACCCATAGTGTAGTACACAAAAACATTTTATGATCCTTTTACAATTTATAAACTACCCAATAAATTTAACCAAAAATCTACAAAAAACAGCTTTTACATTTTCATTGACTCCCCATTAACTGAGTTTTCATCTAGCAGATCTAAACCCTCTGCCAACTACATACCTCTCTCAAAAACCCTTCTACTACCAACCAAAGCTCTATGGAATTGCATGTTAGGAGTTGGCCTTGAGTTAACCATGCTTGTATTTTCCTGAACTCTGGTAGACAGTTGATTGATAACGTTTTGAACATGAGTCGGGATACAAGCGGGTGAATTAACTCAAAGTTGCAAGTCCAACTGCAGACCGTTGTTTGGAGGAGGTGGAACAAACACACAAAGGAATGCCAATGCATAATACTTCTCCTTAATTTCTAGTTCCATAGAGCAGATAGACCTATGGTTTTTCCTTAAATCACACAACAAAATGTTATCATTGTTGAATTGTAAAGCAAGTCTAATGGCATCAAACAGTTCTTCAAATCCTTGTCGCCTTTGCATGTATGCCCTTGGAAACAAGCCTCCAATAAAACCTTCACTAGAAAAGAAATTGTATTGTTGCACAGTACGAAGAACAACATTGTCTAGGAGGTATTGAAAATTGATAAACTTTCTAGCTAAATCCTCCAATTCATTCAGAGACTAAATTAAATTGAGTGCATTAGACTAAAAAATGGAAATCACCTGGGAAGGGAAGATGATTCAACGTGCACATGGGCTAGTAACCTCAAGCCCCAAAAATATACAAATGCATTCCTCAACCCTTTCCCTGTCTATCTTGTCATAATTATTAACATGAATATATTGAACATTTGATAAGGGAAAACATTTTAAAATATTACAAACATTGCAAGATGTTTGTTCTTTACATATAGTTTTATGTAATTTAATTTTGGATTGTTAAGCATGCTTGGTTGTGTGCAATACCTATATGGTGATGGATTTTATGCTCAAATCAAGGCTTTCATGTCTCTATATATTTTTCCTTTATGTTAACTAGGACTCAATAGCCCAATAGATAAGAATCACTCTTAGAACTATCTAACTAGATTCTCATGCTCCAAAATATTCAAAAAAATTAACCATTAGTTTGAAGAAGTAGATTAGTTTTCATGTATGCTACTCATAATTCAATATTTATAACCAATGAATTGTCTTACACAATTATCAATGCCACATATTTAAAGAATTATGAGTAGCGTATTCACACTTTTCCATTGTGTAAGAAAATACAAATCAACTATTTGTAAGGGGTCATAATATTGATGTCATCTATAGATGCATGCTAGTGTATCATTAGCTATAAAGGGGTCTATTGCAATTATGCATAATTGACTTAATGACAATCTATTAGGTTAAGTAGTGCAATTTGGGCATAGCTATTGTTTTTTATTTTTTATTGTTCATTTTGTTGGATTTAAATTCCTATTAAGGCACATTCAAAAATTGGGAAGGGACTTTAAAAATTCTAAATATTATGAGATAATTTTCCAAAAAAATAAAATAATGTAATAATTGATAATAATAATAAAGAACACTTACACAATTCTATATTATAAGAAAAAAAGATAAATTAATTTGCTTACACACATTATTAAGCTTAACATCAATTGTAATTAATAAATATAATTTTAAAAATAAGTCAATACTATTGTCATTATGAATTGAACATCAATTATATATTTCAAGATTGTGAAATCAATATATATTCCATATTAATATTCCATTTACAAATTAATGGATCTTAAAAACATAATATTTATATTTTAAACTTACGTTTTATATTTAATAATTTTACAAAAAAATAATATTAAAAAAAGTGTAAATTATTCAAGAAATCTCCAAAGTCATAAAAAATTTATGACTAAAAATCATCCACAAATAAGCATAACCAATTCAGAAGACTGACTATTTAACATATTACATAAATAATTAAGCACGAAAACTAAAAAATCAAAAGAAGGTAGTGGATAATGGTCATCAATCTTGGATGTGAAAAACATGTTGAAAAAGAACAATAAACAAACAAAGAGTGCCCTCCACAATTATTCAAACATTGACCAAAGCTTTCAACATGACCTCACCTTTATCCCTACACCAAAAAAAATAAAAAAAAAACAAACCACAAAATTAAAAAGTAGAATACACAGCCATAATTAAACAAAATCCCAAGATAAAGGAGCTTTAGAGTGCTCCTTATTAACTTGCACACAAATCTCAAATAAAATAAAGATAACCATAACTTCAAATAAAGTCACTTCTAGTCACAAGGTGTTATGAAGAAAGCCTTAATTCAATGAATTCATTTTCATCTCCTCTCATTTACAATGAATACTATTATATGTTTTCATGCTAAAATGCATTTAAACCTATTTTTATATACTAGGGGAGAGGATCCAGTAGTTGTATGCCCTAACTTCGTGCTTCTAATTATTATACGTGGAAATTTCAAATCACTCTCAATTTTCTATAGCAGCTTACTTGGCAAGTCCCTTTCTTATAACTAAGGTTTCATGGCCACATCATCAAATATGATGCCACATCAGCATGTTTTTTGTCAAGGTGTCCAAAAAGGCCCAAAAAAAAAGTGAGACCAATACTTGTGCATTCACAACATGTTTTATTGAGCGCTAATGTGGAATCACATGATTGGTTGCTTTTTAGATCAAAGGAATATATTTTGTTTAATTATGAGTAATCATCATCAACACTAACAACTTTAAAGTCACAACTATTGATCCAATATTGATAAAAATATTAGACATTATATAAACAACTACTATCACAACTATTGCCATCTACTCCGAAGTACAGAACTTGAGAGCTCCCAAAGTATGGCAACTGAGTGGAAAGGCTTTGACTGAGCGCTACATTTCTCTCACTTACCTTGGCATTGACCTTGAGAGCAAGAGTTTCCAAATATTGAGAACCGTATGTGTTATCACCACATTTTTTAATAGGATCCCAGAGATAGCATTGCATTACCAGGCCTATTTCTGTCTCACAGATCAGCTTGAGACTTTTGTAGCCAGGGTTCCTGTCCTCCATAATGCATATTAAAATTTGTAACTGCCCTTTGGTCTCGGTGTGGATATTCATTAGAGTCTGCTTCAGCCATGCCACATTGTTAAACCTGGCCATATCATCTGACTGAGAGATCTTGGGCTTTGGTTGCATGTTGACGCCTAGGGCTCGAAAGCTCGTCACCATGGTAGTGCAAAACTTTTTCACTGCCAAAACACTCTGCATTTTTGGCTTCTTATATGCAAAATGTATGATTCTCCATCTGTCGATGTCTTTTCCATAAAAAAACATGACTTTTAAGCAGGTTCCATCACCTTTCATTTGGTTGTGGCGTAACCTGACTAAGTTTCCCCCTTTACCCAGACTTAGTTGGGGTGCATCTAGCACCCGTGTTGTCACTTGGGTCATTTTTGCACCCACTGCTATTTGAAAATGAGGAAGGAATGGACCACTACAACAAACACTAGAAACAAAAATCAAAAGTTTTGGACATTATGGATTTCCCACAAAACAAGAACTACATTATATGAAAATTAGTTCAATCCAAAATCCTAGTTATAAGAGTTACATTTAGTTATCGACAAAGTTTGTGACAAGCTGAGTAAAATTAAGTGAATTTAAATTGAAAGAAGGAAGAAAAACTATCAAATATAAATTCGTTTTGCATAATTTTTTTTACTAAATTGTTAAATGACAATTGGTGATGGAGCACAAGATAAAGTGGGCTTATTAAGCCACCATTCATATTTTACCATTTAAATTTGTTCTACATAATTGTTTTACTGAAATTGTTAAACGAATATTGGTAATGGAGCAAAGTACAGGGTAAAGTATGCTTGTTAAGTCACCATTCATATTTTACCATTCCACCTGACCCCAAATTGGTAAGCTATGCAAGCAAATTTTGGTTCCAATCTAGTGTTCTACCCTTCCTTCTCATCAAGGTAAACTAATTTTGTCTCATGATAAATCTTAACAATGGATGAAAAATAATAATTTTCCATACATTACAAAGGAAACTAAATTTTGAAGTCGACTAGTAAGGTAGTTCCATGGAAGTCTAATTTTCAAGTTCATTAGAAGCATGCATTATAAAATGACCCGTTCATAGAGGAATTCTACGATAAATTAATCGTGTTGCTGATCTTTGATGTTGTCACATCCAAATATCACATTATAAACAAATTGCAAAAAAGTATTGATGAGGTAAGTTTAAGTAATACTATTCAATGGCAGCTTACCGTCTAAGTCCATCTGGTATTTTTATGATGTCATTAATTATTTGTTTCCTTTGGTTCACTTGGGGAGAAGCCATGCCCCATAATTTTTTTTTCTAAATCGCATTGAGTTTATCCCTCAGGAACCTCTACCTTTCACAAATCAGACAAAACTCCATGGGAACATAATTAGGTCTACCAAACTGCTTGCTCAGGTCCAAACAAGGAAGTAGTTTGAACTGAATGTCCACTCTGTGATGTTGATTGTAGTTGTGACCAATGGCATAGTATAGGTTAACTACACTTGATCCATAAGGATTCAAAGCATATTTAAGCCACTAACCATCAATCCCAATAAGATATTCAATGTAAACAAAAATGAAGAAGCCATTAAAACTAACATGCAAGAACATGAAATCTTGAAAAACATCTATTCTAAGACATTGAAACCTATCCTATTGGGGGAGTGGTGTCGCATTGATGTGGAATGGTGACCCTTTCCCAATCCCCTGGATAATGAGCTTGTTTCAATCAGTTTTATTGAAGAAACCTGATGAAATTGATGAGAGATATATGTGAAACATGATGAAAGCTAATTTAACATGATATATGCTAAGATGTGTGTTATAAATGTGTGCAAATATATTATAAATGTATGCAAGATTTAAAGATGCAAGTTCCAATTCCAAAATATGCTAAATGGATACAACTAAGTTACCATGGAAGCCATTAATGGATACTTTAAGCTATTATGATCAGGATTTTAAACTAAAAAAAGCTAAATATATGCTAAGTATGGATGCAAATGAGAGTGATTTTAATAGCATAAGTTTACTATTAAAATGTGGATCCATATTCAATAGATGCAAGGTCTATTTATATAATAGGAAAAATGAAATTGATGGTCAAGATTGAAGGAATCAATCAATGGTCATGATGGAAGGAAAACAGAGGCATGGATCATGGATTCCCATCAAGGGTTGAAAATGCAAGATGATGTTTAATCAAGGGCTCACAATCATGCAAAGAAGCACACTTTCAAAACTTGCACAAGAAGTTTGTTGAAATTTTGTTACAAGGAAGAATATTCCCTTTTTCAAATGAGTGAAGAGGGAAGGAATATTCCATGAGAATATTCTTTTTTTGGAAGAATCTTGAAAGGAGGAATATTCTCAAGGAATATCCCCTTGCAAGTGGGAGAGTTAGAATTAATTAGTAATTTGATAATTAAAACAAAGTTTCAATTATGAAAATTTGGAGAATTTAGGATATTCATTAAATAATTAACTTATCTAGTGAAAAGGGGTCAAAATGACATTTAATTAAATATTAAGATTATTTAATTTAAATGAGAGGATTTAAGGTGTTAAATTAAATATTTGATTTATCTAATTTAACAAGACGAAAGGTTAGCATGAAAGGGGTAGGAATTAACCTAATTAGATTAATTAGATTAATAGATGAAAATTATGCAATTAATTAAATAGCTAGGCTAATTTAATCAAACAAGCAAAAATATGATGGATTTTAGGATGAAATGATGTTAGTATATCATTTTCGAGTGTGTGATATCACTCAGGACATTTGTGTCTCTAGTAGTAATCCACAATGCTAATGCTTTGCTTCTGTTGCCCATTATCATCAATATTGAACTTTAGATATTTGGTAGTTTCTTTAGTGAGTCTCCCCATGATTTATTTTTGCTTTGTGAGCCTATGAGTGACATACACCTTCAACCCCTTCAGAGCACTTTCATCCATCCTTCGCTCTTGTGGATTGAGAGGCTTGTTTGGTTGGCAGTTCACTTGTCAATTCTCCCGCAAATATTCTAGTACAAACATGGTGGAATAGAATGCCACTATAGAATAATCCACTTTTAGGGATAGCCCCTAGGCTGTAGGCTTGAGACTCATCGAAAACCCTCTTGTAGCAACAATGCCACTCTTAAGATCCTCCTAGTGATTTCTATCTTTTTCATAAAGACTTTGCCCCATTATTATCTAGTTGCTGCTCGGATGCTCGCTTACTACTAGATTCAACGCTTGCAACATTTCCTGATGCATAATCACATGGTTGTGCATATTTCTATTAAGAAACTCCACCAGTCTATACCTATCTAGCTTGTTAGCTAGCGTTAAAGTCACCTTATATTCTTTGACATCATCTTCCCCATTAGAGATCTTCATGGTAAAATCCTCCTCTGGCAATTTGATCACACTATACAGGTTCTTTTTGCCATCATAAATAGGCTTTGCATCATAGAAAGCAACACAATTCTTTGTAACCAATTTGTTCTTTATCTCTCTTGCATCTACCCTAGACATAGTAGATGCACCACGACCTCCTTTATGCTTTCCTCCATGTTTGGAAGCATCATTTTTGGCAAAATGGCGCGTTATGTTCACATCATAATGGAAGATCCATTGAGTAGGCTAAAATTCGACCTTGAAATGATTTGCAACCAGGCAAACTTGTCTAATCCCATTTTTCCATCCTACATCAGGCCTCCCCATAGGCTTCAAATTTCCAGAGTTCAAGCTTCCAACCTTGCTACTATTGGCACTGGTGCTGGTGCTAGTAGAAGAAATATGTGGAATGTTAACTGGGGCCACAGGCTCATTAATGTTCAATTCAACAATTTTCCTCGAGGGTTCCTCAATAGCCATACCTCTATTCATTCCTAATCCACCATATTTAAGCCTAAAAAACCATCAGTTAAACAACATTGAAGATCTTAACATTGAAAAATTCAATCCATAGTCCAAAAAAATAGAAACTTAGAAGAAAAACATTTGCAAAGCTCTTCTAAACTACTCTTTTACAAAATTTTGACTGATGTTTTGAGTGGGCTACCCAACACAAAAGAGTTTCTCACTACCCATCAGAGAAGAAGCTTTATCACTTTAAAAGTTCTAAGCAAGAAATCGAGGAGATATATTAATTAAATATATTAAATTTAATATATATTACATAAGAATAATATATAATAATTTATATTATACTATATTATATTATATTTACAATACTTAATTACACCGAAGGTGTGTCCTATTTGAGAATGACAAGCTAATTATTGAAATCAATGGTGAAAAGATCAGTAAAATCAATGCAATACGATTAGTTAAATCTCCTCCATTGAATGTTTTTTAAAGATTAGTATAAGAAGAAAAAAACATGCAGTGTGGGGATTGGAGGCAACAAAAATTCCGATTACAATGGTGAGTGGAGTTTCGTTATTTCTCGTTTGCATATTTATTTCCTTTTAATTGCTTCTTGTTTGCAGGGTTGAGCAGTCAAGAAACTATTGTATTGTTGTTTGACTAGCATGCTTTGGAAGATTCCTATCACGGATCTAGAGTTTCATCTGTTGTGGCTTCTTACTCTAATGCTTCTGACTGGCTGACTTGTAGATTTTTTTAGATGCAGAATGTCTCTTTTAAGAAGACTAAGCTGAGATGTGCGATCAACCACTAGTATTGTCTGTCGAACCATGCAAGACGATTAAACCTATTTTGTCCGTTGATTGTCAAGTTGGAAAAAATGAAGCAATTCTCTAGTTTTCTCTTTCATATTTTAGACAGTTTCATAGATACAATTATAGACCTTGGCTTGGGCTGCCGACGACATTGAGAAAATATAGGAGATATTTCATATTCCTGCTATTAAATCATGTATGCGCTGGAAAAAGGGTTTCTTTCATCTTTTAAATAGTTTCATATCCTGGGTGAACTCAATGCAATAAACTGCCATTTATAGCTCTGTAACAAGTTATGGAATTAGCTTTCTATGCTTTCAACCACGTCGCTCAGCTCCATACCTCCTGATCATTATAGGTGTTTGGGGTTCAACCTTCCGAAGGAATAATAGTTCCAGCAAAACTAGTGACAAATCTTGCATTCCAAAAGATCTTTAGCTTCGGTTGACTCCTCCAGTTGCAACAACAATTAGGATCAAGGAATGTTCTAAATCCCTCTCTGAAATCATCATCTCTTCTGGTTCTATATACCTTGGCTTGGGTTGTCGATGAGATTGAGAGAGTACAACTGAGAGATTTCATATTCCTTCTATAAATCTTGTCTACGTTGGAGAAGGGTTGGTGAATTACAAAAACACTCTGGTGCCATCCAAGCCAAAAGATATATGTGCTTTGCAAGTGTTCATTTTTATGGCATGATGCACTTAATTATTGGGCAGCGGTATCATCATGTTGGTGCTGCTCATGCCAATTGACACCAATTAGGGGAAAATGTGGTTTCTTATTCTAAGAATACTATAATTTATGTACAAATACTCAAGCTAACAAGTTGCATTTCTTATTCTCTCTTTTTCAGTAGGATTACTTAAGCTGAAAACAATTAAAGAGGCTAATCCACACTCGTTTAATCAAGACTCACATTTCTCGTTGGGTGTGTAGAGTTTTATTAAAGTGTATGAAACAATGATAGCAGAATATGCCCAAAATGGGTACGGTAAGGAAGCAAATGTATGCCCAAAGCATATGTTGTCTCATGGAATACAATGATAGCAAGATATGACCAAAATGGGTGCAGCGAGGAAGCTTTGCAACATTTTATTCAAATGCTTCAGGTAGTCCTGATGCCATATTTTTTCAGCTTTGCTAGAATTCTCAAGGTGTGTGCCAGTTTGGTCATTTTGGAACAGGGGAATCAAGTTCACACTCACGCCATCAAAACTGGAGGTGATTTAGATGTTTATGTACACAATGCTTTTATTACTATGTATGCCAAGACTGATAGCATAGAGGATGCAAGACAAGTGTTTTCTGAAATGCCCAAACGCAATATTATCTCATGGAATGCAATTCTTTCAGCAAGTGCTCAACATGATCCTATTGGTAATGGAGTCTGGTTATCTTCTTGATTTAAAGGTTTTGTTTCAATCATGTTTTGATCCATGTGAGTGGATGTATAGTTTATTTGAAGCTATTATTTTTCCATTGCAACATTTTTCACACAAACAACATTATTTGCTAGATGTCCAAACAATTGACGTCAAGTATTGCACAAATGTATGAAAAAAAAACATTTTTTTTTAATTTACTTTCCAAACCTCTTCGGCGTACCCATTGCACACCAAAGTGCAATTGCTAGTATAAATAAATTAATATAAATATATATAATATAATTTATTTTTACAATACATAATATATATAACATATATAAATTATATATAACATATATAAATTATATATAATAATATATATAGTTTATGATTATTTTATAATTATTATATTATATTATATTTAAATTTTTTAATATATAATATAATATTATTTAATTTAATATATGTATATTAATTTAATATATGTATATTAATGTAATATATACTATATATATTAAATATTAAATATTATATTATATTATATTATATAGCATATATTATATATTAAATTATATATCATTTATGATTATATTATAAATAGTATTTATAATTATTATATTATATTAATTATTAAATATATTATAAAATATTAAATATAATTTGAATAATATGTGTTAAAGAATTTGTTGCTCATTATTAGCCTCCATCATTGAGCTACTAGCCCTTCAAGCATTAGAAATGAAATGTTCGTTTAAATTATTGCATCATTCTCCAAATACACATAATCATTCTTCTGAACCATATCCAGGACGAGATATAGATAAGAATATGTAACTAATCTTAAAGATGAAATGTAATTTCAAAAAAAGTTTTGCTATTTACTTAGTGGAACAAAAGGCTACGAAGTGAATTGTTGTTGCCTTCCTCGTCTCCATGCCATAGGATGGCCTTGACCTCTTCTCTCATCACCTTGTGCAGGTTGGCTTAGTGTAACACCTCTCTAACTCCAGCCTGGGTAAGATAACATTTTGGTTTTGATTTGGTATTCTAATGTTAAATGTTATCATAAAGAGATTAGACATTGTTGTCTAAGTGAAAGGTTATCATGATTAGTTATGCTAATACAATTAATTGATACATATGGTAGTTAACTGTAGTCGAGATGTAGTATGTGTTTCGACTAGGTATATATGTATATGCATAGGCACACCATTGTGTATGTATGCTTATAGGCACTAGGTATCGACTCCACCTGGTTCCACAAGTTTGAGTGTACCTTCCCTGATGGTGGTTAACATGAGATAGCACATTGGCCAACCCTTGACCTAAACCCTTATCGTCGTACCCAATTGAGTATGACTTACCTTTGATTAAATAGTGCAAACTTCGGATACCGTGATTGGTCACGTTCCAAAAAATCGTTATCCCCTATGTGGTTAGACTGTGAAGAGTGTATGAGTTTTTGAGTTAAATTGCATTTTTTTCCATAAATTTTAATATAGGAAATACATTTTATGATTAAATGAGGGAATTTAATATTTAAAATGGGCTATTTGGGCTTATGTGTATTTTGTTTGACCATAATTGCAAAATTTGTGTGATTAGTTCATTTAGGGAATTATAAGCATTGTTTTATTATCTAATTTTAAATTTTTCTTATAAAAAGCTAAATTGTGATTTTATGTTGAATGTTGATTATGCTATAAATTGAATGTTTAAATTATAAATTGAAAAAAGAGAAATGATAACAAATAATATATATTAAAGGGGTAAACTTAATATTGCTTTTAAAAAAAAGTGAAACGTGAAACGAGTTTTTTTTTTTTTTAAATCATTTTTACGACAGCATATTTTGAAAAGAAAATTTGAGGGAAAAACCCTTTTTTGCTATAAAATTGATTTGTTTGTTGGGAGAGCAATTGGGTATGAAATTGCATGGGATCAGTTGCATTTGGATAGAAACGGGGAAAGAAAGTGATGGTTGTAATTTTGTGTGCTCTCATGGCTTGTGTGCAAACATCCGCTCATTTGAATTTCTTGCTTGAGAATGGAGGAATTTTACCATTTATTCATGTTTACTTGATTTTAAAATATTTGAATGATTCTAAATGCATTGGTAGTATGTTACAATCCTTCTATGAATTTTATTTGGATCAAATTGATAGTCTAGAATTATTTTGTGAAAATTGGTTTCCGTTTAAAGCAAATAAGTGTTTTTATGTTAAAAGAGTGTTGTTGGGCACATTTAGATCAAAAAGGTATTCTTAGATTTTAGATTTTTGCATTTTAAAAATTTAAGCTTTTTCAAACTTCATCAATGGTGAAACCTAGTTATTTGTGAAAATTGGGTTATGTTTAAAATAAATTGTTGTTTTTATGTTACAAGTGTGTTTTTGGGCACATTTAGATCAAAAGGGTATTTTTACATTTTTTATTTTTGAACTTTGAAATTTTAAGCTTTTTCAAGCTCCATCAATGGTGGAACCTGGATATGTGAGAAAAATTGGACTTTGTTTAAAAGTGGAATTTTGAAAATATTGTTTCATATTATAATAGGGAATGATAGAAAATGCATATGATTTTTTTGAATGGGATCGTTTCAGATCTATTTGCTTGTTCAAATTTCCGATTTGCTATTTCAATGTAAAAATGTGAATATTATTGCAAGAGGTGTGAATGTCTTGTGTTTTCGGATGTAAATTCCATTGTGAGTTGCATTATTATTTTGACTATATTTCCTTGTTCATATGGAATGATATGAACCCTAAGACCAAGTATTAGAATGAGTCATGAAAGTCATTCATGGTTTATTGGATAACTTTGCATGCCTTTAGTGCTCTTATAGGCTAAGGATGTTTGAGAAGACATGCCCGCTCATGGAGCGTGAGACTTGTGTAGTTGTACATTCTTTTTTGTATGAAAGGATGCAATTTTCTTGATGTCATCCATTTGGGCACACGTTATGACTCTCCCCATACTTGCACTCTAGCATTTTGATCCTATTTTTGAATAGCACCTGGAAGATGTATGTTCCTTCCTCTTTTGGTGTTGAGTTTGAATAATATGTTTATTTCATGTGTAATGGTTTGTATGTTACTTAACTCCTCTTATGAGTGATTGACATATCAATTGTAATGGTTTGTATTTCATTTGATTCATTTTATGAGTGACATGTGTGGCATGTGGTTTCCATGTGTGGGTAGCTTGTATGCCATGTATTCCATGTGTTGGAATGTTCTCTTACTTTATGTTTGACACATTAAATGCCTTATGTAGTTGCATGAATTTTACTCTTCTCCCTTGTGTAAATTGAGTTGCATTGATATATATGTTAGTTTTCCCTGATTGGGATGCCTATTATTTATCTTAAATGAAGTGTATTTATTGTGATTGGCATGTGTGTAAGCTTACACCCTTGTGCTTGAATCTTGTTTGAGTGTTTCGACCGTGTGACTATCTCCATGAGCATAGGGGGTGGACCTACGGGTTCCACATGGTTGGGTGGCGTTGCAAACCACCGTTAGGGACCGAAGATTTCAGTGTGGTGAATCTACTTGGAGTTTGTACTCCATCTTTCATGCTTTTAGGTCTCCTTCTCTTCATGCTTTCTTCTTAGTGTAAAGTATAAATGTATAATTCAAGGACTTTGAGTCCTAAGATTGTAATTGTAATGAGTCCTAAGCTTGTAATTGTAATATTGTTATTGGACCTTCCTCATGAGGGATGTTGTAAACAAATGATATTGAGAATAGTGGTATGCTTGATTAGACTGGATTTGGTGACTCGATGTGGGTGTCGAGCATCTGATTATTGTTGACATTTCCATTATATTTGTTGCATAATGGATGAATGATTATAGGAATCTCATTTGGTTTTAAAATGAATTTTGAACCTTAGATTATCTACCTCTTGTGTTGTGAGCGTTTAAGAGTGTCTTGGTACGCCGAAAATTTGTGCTTCAGAATCCGTTTTGAAACTTTCTTTGTGTTTTATGTGTATGATATCACTTTATGTTCAAAAGAAAATTATTTTGTCCTCTTTTGGCTCTTACCCTTCGGGGTTACGCAACAGGAAGTTATATTTTATAGTGTTGGTTTGTATTGCGGAGCCATTAGTTTTATGCTTGTGCGTCTTAGAGTTGCAATCGAAGATCGTTAGCCAAGAGTTGATCTAGTAATCATCTTTGTCTCCAGTTGCTTGACCTTGTGTTGGTCAGCTTGTTTGGATGTGGGTTGGAGGTCGATGATTCCCTCATCCCGTCCTCTTGTAGTCTTGTGAGAGAGCACTATAGTGGATTTTAGTTGCTTGTCATAGAGATGTCAATCTCTCTCATGTTGCTTCCTCATGGTGAGTTGTTTCCACATTGGTAAGTCTTCCGCTATTATCACCTTGCTTGTGCAATGGTGTGAACTTGTGCAATTGTTTTGCAATGTCAATTGTGATCTTATGACACTTGTTTGTCCACATGGTGTGCAGTTGCGACATGTTGTTGTTTAAAAAAAATATTTGGTTGGGTTTCGGCTTGGTCTTAACCGTCGGGTCGTTACACTTAGACCTCCATGCTGAAAGCTTTACCCAGAAATTACTCCAGCATAACTTGTCCTGGGTTCAGGTTGGCTTAGACATCCATATTGAAAGATTTTCCTAAAGATGGCTCTAGCATAACTTGGCTTGGGTTCAGGTTGGCTTAAATCTCAATGCTGAAAGCTTTGCCCAGAGATGACTCCAACATAACTCAGCCTGGGTTCGACTCCCCTAGCTCTCCCTTGACCCCTTCCTTGGTCTACATAGGCAGGCATAAACCCACTGGCTCGAGCATAATTTGGCCAGAGTTCGACTCCCCCAGCTCTCCACTGACCCCTTCCTTGGTCTCTTCCCTGAGGCGACGGTTGCCTCTATTTCTCCTCTCCTCATGGTTGCCTTTATTGCTCCTCTCCTCGCCCCCTTCCTCTACCTTTCCCTTTATTCCATCCTTTCTCCATTGATTTTGCTTCACTACAACTAAGCTTTAGCCACAAGGAAAATGTAAAGCAATATATTCCAAAATGGAGCTTCCAACAAACATCGACATAATTGGAGGCTATATATTAGAATATCTTATAGCATAAGTTTAATTCATTATTCATGAGTTAATTGCTCCACAACCCTGATTATGTAGTCGGCCAGAGGTGGGGTTAAAATCACGATAAGAAAGTTGTACTACATGGGACCTACGTTAAATTTATGTTAGCTCATCATTCTACCATGAAGACATGTGCAGTTTGTCGGCCTCCTACAATGATTTTAATAACTAATCTCATACAGCCATGATTCAGAGATTGGACATCTGACCTAAATAGCCATCTTAACCATCATGAAGGTACATTTAAATTTTCAACCCAGGGACGTGAACTTGAAATGGGTTAGCAAAGTATGTGCACTAGGAATTTCAAAGTAGTCATCTTCATTCTATAACTAAGAAAGACTTAATACTGAAAGTAAATTGCATGAAAAGAAACAAAGTAAATATTGAACTTCACTCAATCAAATCTAAACTGATTATGCATAACAAGAAGGAAAAACTGAGTATCAAACATGAAACTACTATGCCCGTTGTGGCTGTAGGAATAGTCACATAATGGAATTCTAGTGGCTGCAGGAATAGTCAATGCTAGAATCTTAACTAGAAGTATTGAACATAAACTAACACTAATCTAACTAAACTAAAGGAACATATTACTCACCAAGTGGGCCCCCTTGGATAAGTATCCTCTAAACTAATGCAAACTCGGATACTTAACTCAGAATCTTATTTCATTCATCAGAAAATGAAATTACAAAAGTTTGGTTGATTATCAGCTTGTACAAGAACTTGGCGATCGACTCACTAACTCACTAGCTCGAGGAAGCAAGATTCGAGCCTTATTTATATCAACTAAACAGGGCCATCAACTCCCACTAATTGAGAGGATGTCATTTAGGGAAAGCGACGAGAAAGTGGAAAGGGCGGTTACACATGCCCAAACGTGGACTCGACCACTGCAGTAACGTTTGCAATGCTCAATGCCATTAAATATTGGTACAAGGTGGTTACATGCGGCTGACACAATAATCTTCCGCTGTTGTCCCCAATTGACCTTCGCACGACTCCTCAACCTGACCAGCTGGCCGTTGCATTTCTCAACTTAGCATTTCAATCATGTCTACATGGTAATGTTAGTACACATAATAATTGCATAATCATAACCACCTTAAAGAACATTCATCAATCTCATGCAAGATAAATATAGATGGTCCACATAATAGGTAAATATCATTAAAACTAGCAAAACTGAAATTAGTCCCAAATGTCTTATGACTGATAGAAACTATATAAAAGTGTCAGCATATAATATCAAAGTTTGTGGTAACTTTAGCAAATAATAAGAGATTCTACCCCCTTAATTAGACCAAAATCTAGACTCATCACTCCCCCCAACCTAACATTTTGTTGGTCCTCTAGTAGGGGAAGAGTTATGCTTATGCTTGGTTAAGGCCCTAAAGTCTGCAACTGATAGTTGTCCAATTTTGATGTTTGTCATGGGTGAATCATGATTCCAATAAAATACTCTCAACTTATCAAGTCTCCTCCATCTCTGTTGTTCCTCTACAATGTCATACCTGTAGAATCTAAAATTAGGTATAGGCCATAGGAGGGTAGGCGGCTGAAAATTTAGGGGAATCCATTCTCGACCCTTGGTTCTCCCAAGCTAGATGTATCTTTCAATTCTCTTCAGTGCAGCAACATAGTTGTGGACAGAATGTGACTTAGCCTATTTTAGCTCATCAGTCAATAGGTTCCATCTCTGGGATAGATATCCCCTCATAGTATCCTCTTTTGTTATAATATTTACCTCATACTCACTGTAAACAGCCTCAATCCAAGGCATGATTTTGTTACCATAGCTTGGCCTAAAGAGCAATCTATTCCAATCTGTATAAATGTCTTTGGGGTTCTTTGATTCAGCCCTAATGGCTAGGGGAATATTGGATTCCCTCTTGTTTTAAGCATTGTATTGTTCACCCCAACTGATCTCATTTTGTACCCAGGACATAAATGCTCTCAATTGTATGTCTCCAACATAAGGCAGTGGGTTCCAGACTTGGTCTTTTGGGAAAAAAAAAGTTGTGTAAATAAAATTCACATAATAAATTTTTCATTTTTCACCTTTCTGCGCCTTATGAATGAGGTATTGAGACCTTTCATTGGAAATTTTATTGTGGTTTATCTAGATGATATTCTTGTGTTTAGTAGGTCTAAAGAAGAACATTTAAGGCATCTTGACATGGTATTGAAGAGGTTACAAGAGGAGAAGCTACTGATCAACATGGAAAAGTGTGAATTCATGAAGGAAGAACTAGTGTACCTTGGATTTGTCATCTCCAAGGGATGTTTGAAGATGTATCCTTCAAAGTTGGATGCTATTCTTACTTGGCCAACACCAAAATCCATGGGAGACGTGAGAAGCTTTCATGGACTTGCAAGCTTTTATAGAAAGTTCATCAAGAAATTTAGTCAAATTTGTGCACCGATCTTGGACACCATCAAAGGAGGTAACAAGGGTAAGTTTTCTTGGACTAATGAGGCTGATAAAGGGTTTGAATATCTGAAAAAGAGAGTAGCACAACAACCTATACTTGTGCTCCCTGATTTTGATAAGGTTTTTACTATTGAGTGTGATGCTAGTAACCAAGCAATAGGGGCTATCTTGAGCCAATAAGGCAGACCGGTTGCATTTTTCAATGAGAGGGTGAATGAAGCAAAGAGGAAGTATTCTTCCTATGATTTGGAATTGTATGCTATGGTCCAAGCCCTCAAAAAGTGGAGGAACTACTTGTTACCTAAAGAATTTGTTGTTTATACTGATAATCATGCTTTGAGTTTCTTGAATGCACAAGATAAACTCAATCATAGGCACATGAAGTGGGTAGAGTCTTTGCAAGCCTACACATTCTCAATAAAGCATAAGAAGGGCCAAGCAAACAAGGTGGCAGATGCTCTTAGTAGAAGGGCTCTTGTGGTGCAAGAGATCCAACTCCAAAGCATGGGGGTTGATGCATTGAGAGACATGTATCATGAAGATGCAAATTTTAAGGAGGTATACAATGTTTGTGATCAACATTTGAATAGTTTTCATGGTGAATACTTTGAATTTTTGTTGCAGAATCGCTTGCTCTTCAAAGAAAGCCAATTGTGTGTGCCTAAATGCTCAATGAGGGAGAATATTATAAAGGAGAAACACAGTGGGAGTCTTGGAGGTCATTTTGGCCTTGATAAGACCTTAGAACAAGTAAGGAGGCTCTATTATTGGCCAAGGCTATAAGTGGATGTGAGAAAGTATGTGGAAGGATGTACAATCTGCCAGAGAGCAAAGGGAACTTCATCAAATGCAGGGCTCTATCAACCACTTCCCATTCCCAATAGGCCTTGGGAGAGTGTAAGTATGGATTTTGTATTGGGGTTGCCTAGGACCCAAAGAGGTTTTGATAGTGTTTTTGTGGTGGTTGATAGGTTTAGTAAGATGGCTCATTTTCTTCCTTGTAAGTGTACCAATGATGCATCACATATAGCAGATCTCTTCTTTAAGGAGGTTGTTAGGATACATGGGTTGCCTTTAAGTATTGTTTCTGATAGGGATTCTAAGTTCATAGGTCACTTTTGGAGGACCTTGTGGAAGAAACTTGGCACAAATCTATCCTTTAGCTCTACATACCATCCACAAACAGATAGACAAAATGAAGTGGTGAATAGATCATTGGAAAATCTCTTAAGATGTCTTACCAAGGAGCATGGACAAGCTTGGGATCTGATTTTATCTCAGGCTGAGTTTGCATACAATGACTTTGTTGGGAGAAATTTGGTCATCTCAGATAAGCATCTAAGATCCGTAGTGCATTCGATAACTTCAATTTCAATACATTACCTCAAAGATACGTACAACTATGTCACAAAGCGGAATCAGACACAGTTCATTTCCCACATTAATCCTTCTGAGAGAAGCACATGTAAATTTAGTTTCAACAAACAAAATCAATAAATATGAAAGATGGAACAAAAGATTAGAACACATAGATTTACGTGTGGAAAACCCTTTCGGGTAAAAAACCCCACACTCCAAAATCCTCAATCACCATTGTATTATTCATGCAACAGAACAATTACAAATACAACTCAGACACTAAGCCTTTACAGAGATTACATCTTGTTTCATTCTAGAGACAAACTGAACAGAACAACTCCTTATATGGTCTTCACACTGTTACAATACTGTCATACAACATACAGTATAGATCTCTCTTACGGACCTGTGATCAACCTCTCGAGTGTTTACAATCCTCACTCTATTACAACACTCTCTCATAGCATATAGAGCAGATTCACATTAGGAGAAGTTTCACATTCAACCCACACAGAGAGAATGAAGTTGCTTCCTATAGAACAACGTTCTCATCCTCTCCTTCTCACACATCGTCACTCATACATACAAAGAGATTCACATTAAGAGAAGTTTCACATTCTCAACCGGTCTTTTGATCTTCCAATGGTTGTACCAGTCTAACTGCCAACGATTCACATTATGCTTCTCCCATTTGTCCATGACCAGCCATGTAATACAATCATTCGGTTAGCCAAGTCAATGTCCTTCGTCCATCTAGACAAATACAAACGCACACCGCTCTACCGCAGCCAAGACATAACACCTCGCAGTGTGGCAATGACTACACTGCACCACCACAGGCTCTTCTAATGTGCCACCACTCATCATCCAACAAACCTCCAAGGTAAGCTGATATACCGTGCTACTGCTCATCATCCAACAGACTCCCGAGGTATAGCGGTGCCACCGTGTTATCGCTAGGCAGTCAAGAGATCCCCACGGTATGGCGGTATCGCCTCACAACTGCCAGATAATGATGCCCCACACTACCGCACCTAGGTATGAAGACCCTCATGGTATCACAACCGCTCGAAGACCAAAAAGAGCCTCATGGTAAGGAGGTAAACCGCGTAACCGCCAGACAGCCGAAAGAGCCTCGCGATAAGGAGGTAAACCGCATAACTACCAGACATGAATTTTTCACCACGCTACCGCCAAGCAAGATGAAGGACTCTGCGGTATAGTGGTAACACCACACAATCGCTCCTCAGTCAGAAGGGACTCACAGTATGGCGGTAACCGCTCTACCGCCAGACAGTTCTGCAACTCATGTGGTATAGCGGTATACACCGTGTTACCGCAACCTGTCTTATGAGCTCCTGCAGTATGGAGGTAACCGCGCTACTGCACCTTTGTAAAAGATCACCCGTGGTATGGCGGTAAAGGCACAATCAGAACTCTTACAAACTCTTTGTTGCTTGGTGATAGAACCAGGGTTTCTTCCAATGAGTTTGAGGCACATAATCTCAACAGACTCCATGAATAGGAGCATTGGTAGGAGCCCTTTTGAAGTAGTTTATAGCATGCAACCTAGAGGGGTCTATGAACTAAGAGATCTACAAGGAGTTGATAGGAGAAGTGCTCAAGGAGAGGAATTTTTTGTTACATTCAGGGATATCCATCAACAGGTGAAGGAAACTCTGCAAAAGAATGTTGAGAAGTACAAGGAAAGAGAAGATTTGAGGAAGAGGGATGTTCAATACAAGGTTGGAGATTTGGTGATGGCTCACTTGAAGAAGGAGAGACTTCCAAAGGGAAATTATACCAAACCCATGATGAAAAAGATAGGACCTTGCAAGGTGGTCCACAAGTTTGGCCAAAATTCTTATGAAGTAGAGCTACCTCCTAGGGTGGCAATTTCTCCTATCTTTAATGTTTCTGATTTGTATCATTTCAAAGCTTTTGTGGATGCAGGGAATGCAGCAAGTCCAACACCAATGGAAGATGAAGATTGGGTCAAGGAACTACCCCCAAGCCAACTTGTGACTCTTGAATCCATCCTAGACACCAAGGAGACAAAGAGGACTAGAAGGAAGGTCTACAAGGATTATTTGGTTAAGTGGAAAGGTCTACCTGAGGAGGATGCCACTTGGATGTCTGAAACTAACATTGAAAATCATGGGACTACTGTAGAAGACCGGATCTCAAAGAGGACTTGAGATCTTTTTCTTGCTTGGGAGTATGGTGTAGGAGCACCCATGGGTCCAATGGACCTAATGAACCTAGATAGCTTTGAGATGTTTTGTTTCTTGGTTTGATGATGGAATAAGGTCCTATGGACCATTTCAATGTTTTTTAATAGGTCTCCTAGGTTTTTGGTTGCATTTTGGTCTTGTTGACCAACTTCTTTGTACTAACAAGGTCTCCATCCTCCTTTTGTAAGTCTAGTGCATCTTGGAAAATTAAGAAATAAGGATGATTTGATGCAACTTGACATCTAAGGGGAGTCACCTTGCTCATTTGAGGGGTCTTGGATGCCTTTCACATATTTTGGAGGTATCTTTGTAGGCAGGTTGGTGAAAATTGTCTAAGGGTTGGTGAAAATTGTCTAAATTGCCTTAATTAGGCATTTAAGTAACAAAATAGAGTCTTTTTGTGTTTCCAATGGCCAACTGATTCAAATTTAAATTGTAGGAAATTGGAGGGAGTTGGAAGACTTCATATATGCCTCTCTTGGTCGAGGAAAGGTTGTTGTTGAAGTTGGGAGGAGTTTGCAATAAAGAGTTTGCTGATTTTCTGAGTTTTCTTGAAGAATTTGTTGATCATGTACTTGGTACAGTTTGCACATGTTGTTTTATGATCCAAGCCTATAATGGTTGGATAGGTAATTGAATAAGCTTCATTTTGGTTTTAGAGTGGTGAGGTTTCATTAATAAATAGGGGAGATATCCTAATTTTTCTATCGGGTGGTCTAAAAACCCTTAAAATCAGGGTTTTGAGTAAAATATGTGGATTTCTTCCATTCCCACGTGGTAGAATTGCTCGTTCTCGGTGGGATGGAATATTTAGGCCTGTACTACTATGTCCTCAGTGTTTTGGAGAAAGGAAGGCTCATTGGAGGAAGTGGTGCAAGGTTTTTGGCTTGACATCTCTATGTGGCAAGCCTAACTGACAAGCAAAAAGTTGAGATTTTGCTTGGTTTGGAAAAATTTGTTTGAGTGTCACTTAGGAATTATGGTAATAGGTGTGGAAAACCTTTAGGAGTCTAATTTTGTGCTTTGGGGTGAAGGGGAGAGCCTAGATAGTCATGACCCAAGTGTAGGTCTGTGAATTAGGCCTCTTGGAGTAGCAATAGGAAGGGTTGTTGTGAACTATGCCTTGACAATCAAGAGGATAGGTTTTGGAACTTTTTAAGGGTCCATTTTGCGTGTCTAAATCCATGGGTTTGATATCTTGACAGTCCTCCATGTGGTTTTTATACTGATTGTCCTACCGGGCAAGGGCTACAAGCCTTAAGAGGGAGTGAGGTCTAAGTAACCATAGTGACGGGTGTTTGTTGAAACCTAAGTGCTAGAGAGTTGATAAACCTTGTTTTGACCTAATGAGACATGATAAAAAAAAATTCAAGCTTTGTGAGTGGTCTGAGTTGTGAACCCTAGGTGTGTGGGGTTGTTCTCTTAAAGGAATAATGGAGTTCATGAGTCCTTGTAAGAGTATTTGAGAGAAGCGTTGAGGAGTTGGAGTGTCGTTTCCATTTGTGGTTGTGAGTTTACCTTCCCTGCCACTCTGCATCAATTTATAGAGTCAATAAAGTTTCAAAATTGGTATTCAACTAGAGGTTCATAATTGTGTCATTTGCACTCCCCATCTGAGTCACTATGGTATACCTAACAGTTTGGTGACTCCGTTGGGGACAGACATCAGAAAATTCGGCTCCAACCTTTCCATTTAAAGAGTCAATATAAATTTCAGATTTGGAGTGAGGAGATTCCGCTGGGGAAAATCAAAAATAATTTCAAAAGAATAATTTTCCTACTTTTAAAAAGTAAGTGGCGACTCTGTTTAAAATTGATAGATAATGCATAGACATTGTGGAACTTTCCAATTTTCTTGTCAAGATGTCAGAAGAAGTAAGAAGGCAGCAGTCAATAAGAGAGTTGAAAGAATTGAAACAACAAACGCTACAATGGGAGCAAAAAATACTACAATTGAACCAACAACTGTTACAATTGGGAGTCAAATATGTTCCAAATACATCACAAAATATACCATTCTACAATAATAAGGAATACACAAATGCAAGCAGGCATTGGACCCCACAAGTGCCACATAATATAGCTGGAAATTTTGGTAATGGAGGTAAAGCATATCATTCACGGCAGTCATCAAACCAAATGAATGCTTATCCTATCCCTCCTGGACAAAGATTGGTAAGCTATCAGGATCATCAACACAATCCATATCTTGAGTGTTATACATAGCAGTACCAAATGCCATATCAAAATGTGCAATACAATGCCATCTCTCTTGGAAGTGTCAATCAGAACTTGCAGCAAGATGCACGTTAGAATCAACAATTTGAGGAAGGAGAAGATGATTATTCACACACTCAGCAAAGGGGTCAAAGTCACATCATGAGATCAAAAAATTGCATATCCCCCTTAGGTGCATTTTTTGATATAAGGAGACATGAAGGAGAATGGGGACGTGATTTGTTCAGTAGAATGGCAGATGCCTATATGCAAATACCTATTAGTTCCCTACCTAATAAGTCTGAATTACACTTCATTGAGCAGTTCATGAGGGTATATGAGCCCAACTCCATTCATTGGCCTGAGTCATTGAAGCCAGTTACTCTAGACCAGATGAATAAGTTAATTGGTATCATAGATGAGAAAAGGCATAAAAATGGTGAAATCACTGATGAGTATGGAGAAACCAATCAATCAACACAGCTAGAAGATGAGACATGGGAAAGTCGAAATAATTCCTATAACAACATGCATGAGGAGGATGAAGATATAAAAGATATCTCTTGCATAACAGATTGTGACAGTGCATGTTATGAGGGATCCATTGAATACTCAGATTGTGGAGATGAACCTATGGATTTTGATCTACAACAAAGTGATTCTTGTAGTTCTTATGATGAAGAAGCAATGGAAGAAGCAATTTCATTTGACAGTGAACAAATAACACACCCAGTTGTTATTGAGTACCATGGTGACACCAGTAATGATGAAGAAAGGTTCATGGAAGATAGTTTTTACAAGAGTCAAGATGAAGAAAATGTAGAAGAGGTCAATGAAGAATAAAATCCACTTGACAAAGAACACATGACATATCCATCTGTAGTTGATAACCATGAGGACATGATTGATGAACAAGAATATTGCACACTTGAAAGTGGTTTTGAATTTTTTTCAAAACCATTGTATGATCAAATAATAGAAAGATCTCAGATGACATCCTGCCAAGTAGAAACAGAAGGGGATTTAATATCATGCCACAATGAAGAAGAGTTTGAAGACAATCATGTGAATCTTGATTTACAACAAGGAGATATTTTTTAGCTCGTATGGAGATCAAGAAGAGGGAGAAATAGTAGAAGATATGGAAGTAGAGACATGTTCACTCAGCAGTGAGAAAATTTCAGATTTGCTAACTCTTGAATACCAGAGATGTGCACACAAAGATGATTCTAAATTTTTGTGTCCAACCTACATTTGCTTTGACAGTGAAAGTACTTTGTGCAATGATTCATATGACTACATGTGCATTTATCAAATTGATGGAGAAACCTTTGAAGCTGATCAAGAATCTATATTTATTCAAGAAGAGATATGTGATTTAGAATTTTTGGGCTCACGTAGAGAAGACATTTATTTGCATGCCATGGATGATAGAAATCCAACATTGATTGATTCAGATATACATAATAATGAAAATATGAATCAGAAATCGGTGTCATCTCCAAATGGTGATATGGAAGAGATGCAAAATGTTTCAGATTTGTTTGTCTCAAATAGTGTTCATATGACAGAGCTTTCAGATTTGTGTGAGAAGCATTCAAGTTTTGAGATAAGTGACATAGCTGATCATGATTGTTTCTCTTCCCATGCACATGAAGGTTGTATTTCTTGGTTGCATGAATGGTCTCATAATGATTGCAAATTTCTTGTGCAAATCAAACTTAGCTATATGATGAACAATGAATGTTTTCAGCTTTCAAATCAACAAAGATATTGTTTCATGATGCATGACCCAGATCAGAGTGGTGAAAGGAACATGAGTCAAGTTGAAAATATTTTTTTGAAAGTTTTCAATGATGGTGAATATAACAGGGTTGATTGCATGAGTGTTCTCAAGAGGAATTTGATGAAATCACAACAAAATAAGGTGTATGACAGGGGAAGATAGTGTCTTTTATTTTTGGTGGCCTTGTGCCATTAGCTATGGTGTGGTTTTTTTCATAAGCATATCAGTTCATGGTAGAAAAAGGTTTGAATCCGCTGCTCAATAGATAAGACAATTGGTTTGCTCTTCCAGAGACTAGATTCTTGCTATGCCCACAAGGGGCATACATCCCCAAATGGAGCCACTGTTGGAACCTTCAAATTTTGGAAAAATTTAAAGGTGCCATGTTGAAAATTTTGATACAACACTCAGAAACACAATTATAAAATCTACTCGGAGAGCCTACTTTGAACAATCAAAACTTGAAACCAGTGCAATTTCATGCAAAATCACATTGCAGGCACGTTTATTTGATATATGGGAGTGTGCGCGTCAGTTTTCAGCTCCATACAATTTGATTTGACAAAGTTCTAAAGTGACAAGTTGAAGGGTTTTTTAGAAAATCTGTTGTCAGTACAGTAAAATTCTGTTAAAAGGGTCAACTTTGAGGGTAAATATTAAGTGAATGGATGATGATCATAACAAACTGATTTGTACCTTTGATTCTCTACACCATATTCTACCTCCATGCCATTTTTGAGGGCGTTTGGACATCATTTGGTATTTTTTCAAAAATAATTCTGAATGGATGTTACTCGATTTTGAACACTACATTTTCAGGATAGCTACAAAAAGGCTCAACTTTGACACCCCATATTTTGGGGAAGAAGAATATTGGTGAAAAATCATTGTGCACACATACTCATGGATCCCAAATGAATCAATCCCCCAAGTTGTGGCTTCACAGGAAGTGGTTTGATATTTTCACAAAATAGCATGTTGGTGGTTTTTCAGCTCAACTGGATAGTGGCAGTTTGCAAAAATTTCCAAATAAGCATCTTTGAACACTGACAGTTTTTAGCCTAGATGAATTCATGCCAATCCATTATATATCCATAATCTTCTATCATAGGTCAACATGTCGGTGCGATTTCATGGCTTAAGGAGAAGTTTTGAGCAATTTTCTACATCGATTATGGAGGCTACTTGACCTATTTTGAGACATCACAAAAATGCCAGAAAGTAAATTTCTGATAACTACTCAGTCAAGTTTTGAAGGCATTTTTGACTTTTATGGAATAATTGGGTCTACACAATGAGTACGTTTTCAGAATGACTACAAAAATAGAACCACAGTAGAGTATGCAAAAGGGTGAATAAAAGAGAGTGACAGAAGTGATTTTCCTGGTAAGATAGAGACAAGATCATAGAATAGGGGATAAATTATGCTTGTGACAATTTAAAGCTTGACACATGGGTGTTGTACATTGAACTTTTAAGGCTCAACAATGTGAAAAGTGATATCATTACATTATTTGAAAGTCCTATTGCACTCATGCTATTGGTAAGGTTCCACATACCACTACTATAGGCAATCTGAATCTTTGTATTTCTCAAGGATGCAAAAATAATAAAGTCGTCACTCCATTGTATAAAGAAGCATCCAAGGGCTGATAAACAATGCAGCAGATGTGGGGATATACAAAAAATGGATTTGTGAAAAGGCTATGGAAATTTCAAAATGTCGATGGTGCAAAGGGTCAGAAAGTAAATTCTGAAGAATACCCACTCGGAGCTTAGGATGCATCTCAAACTTTTGATGCAATACATTGGGTGGGGATGTGGATCTAGTGCATCATCTCCCCTGTCATCCAATCATCAAAAAAATAGCATTCGATGAACAAGGATAAAAGTGAAAGTTCAACATATATTGTAGGAAAATATACATGATAAATATAGTTGCCTTGTGAAAAATAGAGCCACATAGTATTATCACTCGGCTGAGGGAGTTTTTTCAGTCAGAAGACATAGCTCATTATTAATAATAGAGATGCATCACTACGTGTAACACTTCTGCAAGTATTATGGAGATTTATCTGAAGCTTTTGCATACTGAGAGGAAGAATGAATCTGGCCAAAGGATACATGGATTCCCAAAGTGCTTTATGCTCCAATAAGCAACTAAATTTAATTGCATTTGACTTTATGTTCCTCCGAATGAGAAGGTTGGCATTCCTTGAGGCTGAGAGATGATCCATTTGTAATTATTCTGAAGCTCGGATAAGCGATCGACAAATCCTCAATATTTATACATATAAAATGAAACTATCAAAAGTGAGATAAGGACAGTTGGGATAAATCAATAAACATCTCATTTCTCAGAATGTTGAGGAGGAATGCTCTCTGGTAGTTCAATTATTTCTTACCTGCGCTTGTGGCAACCAAAGGTAAATGCAATGGAAGTATGATTTTGACACAACAAACTTTTATCAGGGGATTAGAAAATGGTACGGCTTTGGCCCGAAATGAGATCCAATTAAGCCTAGAATCGATTGAGGATGGCATGACACGTTGTGGTCATGTTCTGGAAGTCGATGGTGAAGGGACTGTTGTGTGAAAATTCAAAGGGACATCAGGAATTGATAATGAGCATACCACTATTCAATTTACGAGAGATGAGAAGCCCAAGTAGAATAGAGTAAATGGTGGACACCAATGCTTATCACTGGAGTATGTCGGTTTGCAACATCATTTCTACGACATGTCTCTGAAGGAAACACTCTCACACAGCCTGATAGGAGTCATTTGAGGCAATTTCACAAGCTTTTATGTCATCTGTGGACCATGACATTCACGGGTGAAGGAGGTAACAGGCACAAGAAAAATCCTTACCAGATCATTACAGTAGAGACTTGCAAACTGGAAACAGTGATTAAATTCACAGACTACAAGAAGATGCTCAAAATGCCAATACAAAGCAAATATTCAAATGCCAAAGTAGAAACCCTAATGCCTATACGAGTGAGCAAATACAAAGTGAAATATTTTTACCTAGAGTAAATATAAATGAGAAAGCACTAGGGAAAGGATTAAGGTATTGTGAAATATTTTATTTTTCACGGAAATGCAAATTATTTCAATATAATCAAATGTCTTGAACGGGAGAAGAAAAGGTTAAATTTTTGGGAAATAAATATAACTGTGGAATATATAATTTTGAAAAGTGGAACTTGCCAAATATTTTCATAGTGAGGTTGAGGGGGTAAATTTTTTTACCCAAAGATGCGTTTTGGTGGAAATATGAGTATGAAAATTTCCAACAAAGGAAAGATTTAATGAAGATCGAAGAGATTAAAATAAAAATATTTTAATCAGTTGAAGACAATTAATTAAATGAGGAGCTACAACAAACAAATATGAAGGGTCATAACCCTAAAGCAATGTATATATGTGAGACGAAATTGTATCTTTAAAAAAAAGAGGAGAAGGAGAATTAGATTTATGAGTTAGGTAGGAGATATATAAAAGATACTTTAAAATTTTTACCATATAGATTATATACACTGAAGACCATGATGCATGTATAAAATGTTGGAGAAATCAATTGAAAATATTAATTTATGTGATTTAATATTGGTGTCTATTGTTTGTTGAAATTAAACAATTATTGGGTTGTCTCCATAGTGTTATTTCTTTGTTATTTTAATCTACATATCCAAGTTGATATCTCAGTTTCATCTACACACATTTTCTGCTCTTGTGTGATCATTTGATTGGTTTCTTTTTAAGAATTAAACCCCTTTAAATTGATTACAATAACCTGGAAGTAACATTGGGATTAATAAGAAGAGCTTTGTAGTTGATATAGTTGTCACACTATCTCCATAATGGTATTTTCCTGTTGTTCAAATTAATATATCAAGGATATACTTAATTTGTCAAAACACATTTGATGTTCTTGTGTGATTTATTTGATTGGCTCCTTCAAAGAAGGATTAAATTCTTTCAAGTAATCACAATAACTTGGAAAGATATCATTGGGATTCATAAGAAGAGTCTGTCAGTTACCTATTTGCACATTTATACAAGTTATAAACATTCGCAAGTGCCAAACAACCAGAATTGTAGCCGATATTAGTTATCCATAATAATACTCCATTGACTCCATTTACCCAACAAGGCACTGGTCTTCCCCATTTCATCATTTAGTTTTATAAAAAATTGCTTCAAAACCTTACATTTGTTAAGTTGAACATATTAAATTTCACCTTGATATTGCTTATACAATTTATACCAAATTAGGATCATATCTCTCCATTGTCAAATTGCCATTCTAGATAGATTGATCAAGTAAGAAGCATAGTTCAAATTTGCATCAGTCACATAGGTACACCCACCTAGGTTTAACAAAGCCTAAACAATAGAAGGTTCAATTACATTAATTGCTCTTGTACGTTAGCCAAAAATGTGTCAAGATCTTGGCAACCTCTTGTGGTTCAAACTTGTGTTTTTGAGACCTAACAGGTGCATTTTCTATTGTTGGGTTTATTCCTAAAAATGAATTTGTTGCTAATGGTTGCTTTGGAGAAATTTTGATGATAATTAGATCTGGCATCGTCTGTGATAGTATTGAGGAAACTATCTCGGGGTGCAAACATCTCAATGAAAATCTCCCTCCAAATGTCTTAGCTACAAGGGTAAACCTTTTCCTAGCTCTCCATTTCCTGTTTGTTGTTGCTGCAAGATCTGATAGAGTATCTTCATCAGCCATGAAGTTAAAGAAGAGCTTTTCTTTGGACCATTTATGGTCGTTAGCTTATTACGAAGCCAATTCTAGTTTATGAGTGGATGGGGAGGATTGAAGAATTTTGTTGTCCTTCTTCCATTGTCTTTTGAGTTGTCTTTTTTTGGTTGGAGAAATTTTGTACTTGAGCCCTCTAATTGGTCTATTTCTTGGGTTGATTTTGTAATCACATCTATGACTTTATTTCTTCTGCATGGAGCTATAACTAGAGGTTTTTTTCCTGGTTCTTTCTTGTCGGTATGCTCCCTTAAACCAAGATTTTGTATGAACTCTTTTATAAAATAATAAAATATTTCAATGGCTTAGCCACTTTGATTTAAAAATAATAATAATAATATTTAACTAAACTTATGAATATTATATATAACAAATAACTAATATGATAATAGAATATAAATATAATATAATAATATTAATGTAATACAATATAAAATAACTAATATATAATTCATAGTAAAACACTAATATGAATTTTGAGAGGAAAAAAGATATCACAAACTATAAACATTTTATTTAAAAGTTAGGTCTCTAAATTTGTCATCTGAAAAAATATGGGATTAATGAAGGACATCCCTTTTTCTCAATAACTGGATAAAGAAAGCGGGCCTAATAAAACCCTTGCAGCAGAAACCAAAGACATGAAGGGCTTGGGTAACAAACATGTGGGCCTAATAATTGTTTATGGAATAAAAATAGCTAATTCAAATTAACCAAAAGCAAACCATAGCTAAGCACAGCGCATAAAAAATCTGATACCAGTTTGCATGCGGAATAGCTTTCAAACGACACATTTCTCTACATAATAAAAGGTCCCAGCAAAAGAAACCCTAGCAATTTGGCCTATTTTTTGAAATACACCTAACACTTTAAAAGAGCGGTATCTATTAAACCCTTATCTGAGAAAAATGCCAAACTCCAAAAGGTGACATCAAATGGCTTCATAGGCATAAAATTAATCCAACTAGTGGAAGTCGTCAATCGACACATGGGTAAAAGCATAAAGTTGTGTCACACTTTATGAAGGAAATGGCCAATGCCAATCCAACTTTTAAACTTGAATCGCTAAAAATTGGCATATATGTTTTGAATTTTGAAATGATGTAAACTAGCAAAGTATGTATTTTTTAGTATATTTTATGTTTGTATTTTTTTTAAACAATTAAAAATTATTTTAAACTAGGTTTTAATAAATTAACACTATAATTTAGTTGTTGATAAAATGTTGAAAAATGAATTTGCATGAGACGTCAAACTTTTAATAGTAATTTTTTTTCTTTCAATTTGTTTTGTGTATTTATAGTTTGAAACTTTAGAACATTGATATTTTTTTTCCAATTTTGATAAATATATATTTTAAAACAAATATTAAAATGTGTACGAATCAAAAACCATTTATTTCCATCAAACGTCAATTCTCATATTAAATATTTATCTAAAATGGAAAAAAAATTATACCATCTTGAAATAGGTTCTTTAATCTAGTGCATCATATTTTATCCAAATTTGATTTCAACATAGCTCAGCCTAGGTTCAGGTTGGCTTAGACCTCCACGTTAAAATCTTTTCCCAGAGATGATTCCAACATAACTCAGCTCGAGTTTGACTCCCCCAACTCTCCCTTGACCCCTTCCTTGGTCTACATAGGTAGGCGGAAACCCATTGGCTCCAAGGTAATTTCGCCTGAGTTTGACTCCCCAACTCTCCCTTGACCCCTTCCTTGGCCTCTTCCCTAAGGTGATGGTTGCCTCTATTGCTCCTCTCCTCATGGCTGCATTTGTTTCTCCTCTCATCGCCCTCTTCCTCTACCTCACCCTCTATTCCCTCCTTGCTCCAATTATTTTACTTCACTTCAACTAAGCTTTAGCCACTAAGAAAATGTAAAGCAATATATTCCAAAATGGAGCTTCCAGCAAACACTGGCATAATTGGAGGCTATATATTGGAATAGCTTTTAACATAGTTTTAGTTCATTATTCATGGGTTAATTGCTCCACAACCTTGATTACGTAGCCGACCAAAGGTGGGGTTAAAAATCATGATAAGAAAGTTGTGCCACATGGGACCTACATTAAATTTATGTTAGCTCATCATTCTACCATGAGGACATGCAGTTCGTTGAGCTTCAATTTCCTAGTGGACCGCGACCTCAAAGATTTTTACACATGGATGCACATATATTAATGGTGAGTTAAAACATATATTAGTACAGAGAAAGTGTACCACGAGTTAAAACATATATTAAAACATATTAAGATAGAGAAAGTGCCCCATGACCATCAATATAATTAACCTTCTATGTATATCTCACGTGTGTGCCAACATGCATTCTTATCCACGCTGGATTAAGTACAACTATAAATTATTTATTTAATTTAATTTAGTATATAATATAATTTATTATGTCGAAGGCATGTCCTACGTGAGAAAAGCGATCTGAATTAGCCGATCAATGGTGTACATAGTTTAAAGAAGATGTAAGACGGTTGAAAGGTTTACAACCGTTGATCTTTTTTGTTGGATGTTTTTAAGTTTTCTGACAAATTTTGTTGTTTATTATTTGCATAGGGGTTTTTCGATTGGTTTCTGTGGGGTTTCGCAATTATACGCTTATTTCAAAATAAAATAAAGACCCTGCTCCCGTTCTCCTTGCATGCCCTTGAAAGCTATTCATTCCATTTTTATTATATTTTTAAAGCTTGCAAACATTACATTTTCACTTGGAATTTTTAATTTTATTTTTAATCCTTCAAGCCATGAGAATCCGTACGAAGAGCTTGAACAATGGGGAAGTTACCTTTTATTTGAATTTTTAATTAAACTTATGAATATTATATATATGAAATAGTTAATATAATAATAGAATATAAATATTATATATAATATAATAATATAATAATATTCATATAATATATTATAATTTAATATAATAATTAGTAATATAAGATTAAAAATAATATAAAAGTATATAAGATTAATATAATACAATATAAATAACTAATATAAAATTCATAGTAAAACCTTAATATGAATTTTGAGAGGAAAATAGATATCACTAACTATCAACATTTTATTTAAAAGCTAGGTCTCTTAATGTGTCATCTCAAAAATATGGGAGTCGTGAAGGACATCCCTTTTTCCCAATAACTGAATAAAGAAAAGGGGGCCTAATAAAACCCTTGCAGCATAAAGCAAACACACGAAGGGCTTGGGTAACAAGCATGTGGGCCTAAAAACAATTGCTTATAGAATTAAAATAGATAATTCAAATTAACCAAAATCAAACCATAGCTAAGCACAATGCATAGAAAATTTGTTACCATTTTGCATGCGGAATTAAACGCAAAATATTATTCCATAATATCGCTTCATTATATTTTAATAATTTGTTCTGTAATAAAATTAACATAAAATTTTATACTATCTATCTTTTTCACATAAAATTAACATTTTGACTTACTATAGCTTTCAAACGACACATTTCTATACATAATAGAAGGTCCCAACAAAAGAAGCTCTAAGAATTTGCCTATTTTTTGAAATATACCTAACACTTTAAAAGAGCGATATTTGTTAAACCCTTATATGAGCAAAATGCCAAACTCCACAAGATGACGTCAAATGGCTTCATAGGCATGAAATTCATCCAACTTGTCGAAGTCATCAACTGGCTCATGGGTAAAAGCACAAAGTTGTGTTACACTTTATAAAGGAAATGACTATGTTGAACGGACTTTAGAACTTGAATCACTAAAAAGTGGCATATATGTTTTGAATTTTTAAATGATGTAAACTAGTAAAATATGTATTTTTTAGTATATTTTTATTTTTAAATAAAAAATATTTTAAACTAGTTTTTAATAAATTAACACTGCAATCTAGTTGCTTATAAAATGTTGAAAAATGAAGTTGCGTGAGATGTCAATCTTTTAATAGTAATTTTTTTTTGTGTATTTATAACTTGAAACATTATTACATTGATATATTTTTTTCCAATTTTGATTAATATATTTTAAAATAAATATTAAAATGTGTGTGAATCAAAAAACAGTTATTTCCATCGGACGTCAACTTTCATACTAAATATTTATTTAAAATTAAAAAAAAAATTATACCATCTTGAAATAGATTCTTTTATCTAGTGCATCATATTTTTTCTAATTTTTATTTCAGCATAACTCAGCCTAGGTTTAGGTTGGCTTAGACCTCCACACTGAAAGCTTTGCCCAGAGATGACTCCAACATAACTCAGCACGAGTTTGACTCCCTCAGCTCTCCCTTGAGCCCTTCCTTGGTCTACATAGGCAGGAGGAAACCCAATGGCTCTAGCATAATTTGGCCCGAGTTTAACTCCCCCAACTCTCCCTCGACCCCTTCTTTGGCCTCTTCCTTGAGGCGACAGTTGGCTCTATTGCTCCTCTCCTCATTGTTGCTTCTGTTGCTCTTCTCATCGCCTTCTTCCTCCACCTTGCCCTCTATTCCCTCATTGCTCCATTGATTTTACTTCACTTCAACTAAGATTTAGCCACCAAGAAAATGTAAAGCAATATATTTTAAAATGGAGCTTTGAGCAAACATCGACGTAATTGGGGGCTATCTATTGGAATAACTTATAACATAAGTTTAATTCATTGTTCATGAGTTAATTGCTCCACAACCTTGAATTACATAGTTGACCAGAGGTGGGGTTAAAAATAATGATAAGAATATTGTCCCACATGGGACCTACGTTAAATTTACATTAGCTCGTCATTCTACCATGAAGACACATGCAGTTCGTTGAGCTTCAAACTCCCAGTGGACCGCAACCTCAAATCTTTTTACAAGTGGTTGCACATATATTAATGGTGAGTTAAAACATATATTAATACAGAGAAAGTGTCCCACGAGTTAAAACATATATTAAAACATATTAAGATAGAGAAAGTGCCCTACGACCATCATTATAAGTAACCTTATGTATATATCTCACATGTGTGCCAACATGCATTCTATCTATCCACATCAAATTAAGTACAACTGTAAATTATTTATTTTATTTTATTTACTATATACAATATAATTTATTATGTCGAAGGCATGTCTTATGTGAAAAGAGTGAGTTGAGTTAGTCGATCAACGGTGTACATAATTTAAATACGATGCAAGACAGTTGAGAGGTTTACAACCGTTGATCTTTACTGTTGGATTTTCTTAAGTTTTTTGCCGACTTTTGTTGTTTATTATTTCAATAGGGGTTTTTCCGATTGGTTCTTGTGGGTTTTGTAATTATGCAGAGATTTTAAAATAAAACAAAGTGTCTACTCTCATTCTCCTTGCGTGCCCCTGAAACCTTTTCATTCCATTTTTATTATGTTTTTAAAGCTTGCAAACATTACATTTTCACTTGGAATTTTTAATTTTATTTTTAGCCCTTAAAGCCACGAGAATCCATATGAAGAGCCTAAACAATGGAGAAGTTACCTTTTATTTGAATTTCTAATTAAACTTATGAATATTATATATGTGAAATAATTAAGATAATAATAAAATATAAATATTATACTATATATATAATAATTTTCATATAATATAATATAATTTAATATAATAATTAGTAATATAAATTAAATATAAGATTAATATAATAATAACATTTAACTAAACTTATGAAAATTATATATAACAAATAACTAATATGATAATAGAATATAAACATAATATAATAATATTAATATAATACAAAATAAAATAACTAATATAAACTTCATCGTAAAACCCTAATATGAATTTTGAGAGGAAAAAAGATATCACGAACTATTAGCATTTTATCTAAAATCTATGTCTCTAAACGTGTCATCTCAAAAATATGGGAGTCATGAAGGACACCCCTTTTTTTCCAATTATTGAATAAAGAAAGGGGCCTAATAAAACCCTTGCAACATAAACCAAACACACGAAGGGCTTGGGTAACAAACATGTGGGCCTAATAACAATTTCTTACAAAATAGAAATACCTAATTCAAATTAACCAAAATCAAACCATAGCTAAGCACAATGCATAGAAAATCTAATACCATTTTGCATGCGAAATTAAACCCGAAATATTATACCATAATATCGCTTCATTATATTTCAACAGTTTGTTCTATAACAAAATTAACATGAAATTTTATACTATCTAACTTTTTCACAAAAAATTAACATTTTGACCTACTATAGCTTTCAAATGACACATTTATTTACATAATAGAGGGTCCCAACAAAAGAAGCCCTAGCAATTTGGCCTATTTTTTGAAATACACCTAACACTTTAAAAGAGCAATATCTATTAAACACTTATCTGAGCAAAATGCCAAACTCCACAAGTTGACATCAAATACTTTCATAGGCATGAAATTCATCCAGCTATTGGAAGTCGTCAATCGACTGATGGGTAAAAGCAGAAAGTTGTGTCACACTTTATAAAGGAAATGGCCAATGTTGATCCAACTTTTAAACTTGAATCACTAAAAATTGGCATATATATTTTGAATTTTGAAATCATGTAAACTAGTTAAATTTGTATTATTTAGTATATTTTATGTTTGTATTTTTTTCTCAGAAAATATTTTAAACTATTTTTTAATAAATTAGCACTATAATTTAGTTGTTGAAAAATGAAGTTGCATGAGATGTCAAACTTTTAATAGTAATTTTTTTTCTTTCAATTTTTTTTGTGTATTTATAGTTTGAAACTTTAGTACATGGATATATTTTTTTCCAAGTTTGATAAATATATATATTTTAAAATAAATATTAAAATGTGTGTGAATTAAAAAATATTTGCTTCCATCAGACGTCAACTTTCATATTAAATATTTATCTAAAATGGAAAAAAAAATTATACCATCTTGAAATAAGTTCTTTTATTTAGTGTATCATATTTTTCCCAATTTTTGTTTCAACATAACTCAGCCTGGGTTCAGGTGGCTTAGACCTCCATGTTGAAATATTTGCCCAGAGATGACTCCAGCATAACTCAGCTCGAGTTCGACTCCCCTAGCTCTCCCTTGACGACTTCCTTGGTCTACATAGGCAGGTGGAAACCCACTGGCTCCAACATAATTTGGCCCGATTTTGACTCCCCAACTCTCCCCTGACCCCTTCCTTGGCCTCTTCCTTGAGGTGGTAGTTGCCTCTATTTCTCCTCTGCTCGCAATTGCCTCTATTTCTCCTCTCATTGCCCTTTATTCCCTCCTTGCTCCATTGATTTTATTTCACTTCAACTAAGCTTTAGCCACCAAAAAAATGTAAAGCAATATATTCTAAAATGGAGTTTCTAGCAAACATTGGCATAATTGGAGGTTATATATTAGAATAGCTTATAGCGTAAGTTTAATTCATTATTCATAGGTTAATTGCTCCACAACCCTGATTACGTAGCCGACCAAAGGTGGGGTTGAAAATCATGATAAGAAAGTTATGCCATATGGGACCTATGTTAAATTTATGTTAGCTTGTCATTCTACCATTAGGACACATGTAGTTCGTTGAGCTTCAAATTCTTAGTGGACCGCGACCTCAAAGCTTTTTACACGTGATTGTACATATATTAATGGTGAGTTAAAACATATATTAATACAGAGAAAGTGTCCCATGAGTTAAAACATATATTAAAACATATTAAGACAAAGAAAGTTCCCCATGACCATCATTATAATTAACCTTTTATATATATCTCGTGTGTGTGCCAACATGCACTCTATCTATCCACGCTAGATTAAGTACAACTAAAAATTATTTATTTTATTTTATTTTGTATATATAATATAATTTATTATGCTGAAAGTGTGTCCTATGTGAGAAGAGCGAGTTGAGTTAGCCGATCAACGGTGTACATAGTTTAAATACGATGGAAGATGGTTGAGAGGTTTACAACCGTTGATATTTTTTGTTGGATTTTTTAAAGTTTTCTGCCAACTTTAGCTGTTTATTAGGTGGTTTAAATAGGCCATGAAAAAAGATTCAACAAAACAAGGGCAGGTGAATTGACAAGGATGCTTCAGGAGATGTGAACCTTCTGTAGTAAATACAAGGGATTCTGGCTTCCATAACTTGAATCACAAGTGTAGTGGACGGTTAAATTTCCAAAATTTAATATGCATTTAGAAGTGCCAATTTGTTTGAAATTGTGAAATGTTGGGGTTTTCATTCAGCTGTCATTTTCATGTCATTCTATTGTGTTTTGCGGTAATTTGAAATCTTTCACCAAAAGAGTATATATGTGGTGCATAAGTTTTTTCATAATAATTCTTTTTACAATTTCGCTATTTGTATACAATATGTAGTAAGTTATAAATGGTTCATTTTTTAACAACATCTGATGGCAATTTTGTAGAATGCTATTTCTATATTCTATTTCTGCTCTTTTTCAGTATGTTTTGATCTGATCACCACACTGCAAAAATATGTGCACATATAACAAGCGACTACTCCAAATAGTTCTATGCATTGTATTAAATAGAAATCGTAAAGCCAATGGGTAGGAATAACTTAATTGATAATTTGGCCTACTCCCATTACTTGGCCCTAAATATTATAGACAAATTGTAAAAGAGCTATTAGAATAACAACATACATGGAAACAAAAAGTGACGAAATGGGCAGACGAGACGAAACGTCTGAGCTACGGTCAGGCAAGAGTTAATGGCGTCGTCAGGTGCATTTTCCCACCCGTTGCCAGGCAAAAAAGCAGGCAGGTTAGCTTCGTCAGCAAGTTTCTTTTGTGTGGCGCGGGAAAAGTGGAAGGGAATGACATGGGCCTTTTTTGTTTGGAGAAAGCAAGGCAAAAATACTATTTGTTTTGTTTCCTGTCTGCACATTGAAAGGGAAAGTAGAAGGTCTCAATGCATGTGGACGACTTCGAGGAGAATACCAACCAAATTGAGGTGACGTGTACTATCCAATAGTGTTGCAGAGGGTTTGACAACACTATTTGGGTTGCTTCTTTCTTAACACGTAGAGTTTTCCAACATGAATTGTTGCGAAAAAGAATGAAGTGCGTACTATGAATTACACTATGTGTTGAGGGTTATTATTGTCCCCATTAAATGAGAGATGTGCTATTTGATAGAATAAAACACCATTTATATGTTTGTATATTTGCATTACAAGACAAAGGTTGGGTATACTATATAAGTAAAGGCAAGCTTCAAAACACATTGTATTTTCCGACATGCACTACAAAATGTGCACACCTTGATATACTGGTCTAAAAACCAGAAAGGGATAGGGTATGTTGTGATGTGGAGGTTGAAAAATGCAATGGGTTATGAAGCATGCAATTTTTTATATACTTGAAACTTAAACACAACAATGGAAGGTCTGATCTAGAAGACTTTCATACTATTTTCTAACATTCCATCTTACAAAACTGTGGGTCTTAAGAACCAAGCAACCCACCATGAGACGGCCCTTTACATCTCAAGTGGATGATTAAAATAACTGAAACCCAACACTGTGTTTCCCATACAAAATTATTTTCTGCACTTTTTTTTTCAATGGTGCAGAATTTAAACACAACAATGGAATGTGTGATTTTGAAGGCATTCAAGTAACATCCCATGTTGCAAGACCATGCGTGTTAAGGAGCAAGAAACCCACCATGAGATGACCCTTTACATTTAAACAAGGAGATTCAAATAACTGAAACCTAGCACTGTGTTTCCCATTGAGAATAATTTTGTACAGTTTTTTTATTGACACCCAACACTGCGTTTCCCATTCAGAATTATTTTTTGCAGTTTCTTTTTTCAATGGTGCGAAATTGAAACACAACAATGGAATGTGTGATTTTGAAGACATTCGAGCAACTGAAATACTCCACATTCTATTTCCCAAATTTCAAAAACAAAGAACTTGTAAAACCCTCTACGTTAAAACAAGGAGATTCAAAAAAATGAAACCCAACACTGTGTTTCCCATTCAAAGTTATTTTGTGCAGTCTTATTATCAATCGACTTAAATTTAAACACAACAATGGAATGTGTGATTTGGAAGACATTCAAGAAACTGAAATACTCCGCATTGTTTTTCCCAAATTTCAAATTACCCCTCACCTCCATTTCGTCGGTATTCTACTCCAACTCCTCCATGTGCACTCAGACCTTAAGCTTTCCATTTACATTTAAACAAGGAGATTTTAAAAAATAAGAAGTGAGCCACAACCCACTGTGTTTTCCATGATGCTACTGTTATGTGAATAATGTGTTGGGCAGAGATCGAACAAGAGTGTTTTGCTGAAAGTAAGGGTTGTTAAAAATTATGAAGCTCAGATTCAATACATTGTCCTCTTACTATGTGCATAACACTAGCTGCTATCTTCTTACTATTTTTGCAAAGTCAAGGACAACCCATTGTGTTTTCCATACTGCAACAGTTAAGTAAATTTTTTGTTGGAAACATATGAACAGGTAGTGAGCAAGACTGTTTTTCTTAAAGAAAGGGGTCTCATAAGACAAGAAAGGGAAGTTGAAAACATTATTTTGTTACATTTCGGACAAAAAAATAAGAAGTGAGCCACAACCCACTGTGTTTTCCATGATGCTACTGTTATGTGAACTTTGTGTTGGAAACATATGGGCAGATATTGAAAAAGAGTGTTTTGCTCAAAGTAGGTATCCATGTATGTTCATGTGTATGTTTTTCATGCGTTCTTCGATGTACATAGGTGAATTTTGACTAGCTTTTAGCCGGCTCCCATAAGACAAGAAAGGGAAGTTGAAAATATTATTTTGTTACAGTCAGGAAAAAATAAGAAGTGAGCCACAACCCACTGTGCTTTCCATGATGCTACTATTATGTAAATTTTGTGTTGGAAACATATGGGCAGATATTGAAAAAGACTTTTTTGCTCGAAGTAGGGGTTGTTAAAAGAGTACAACAGGAACTTCAAAACATTCATTTCTCAAAGACTTTATAAAATAATAAGTGAGCCACAGCCCACTGTGTTTTCCATGATGCAACTGTTATGTGAATAATGTGTTGGGCAGATATCTAAGAAGAGTGTTTTGCTGAAAGTAAGGGTTTTTAAAGATTATGAATCTCAAGTTCAATACATTGTCTTCTTATTGTGTGCATAACACTAACTATTGTCATTGAACAAGATATTTGCTAATAATGGTTACAAATGCCACGTTTTTACCTTTTTGTCCATCCACGCCGAACAATTAATTTGAAAACCCGTCGGCGCTGACACAATTTCCCGACGACAGGACAACAAACGGCACACAGGATGAGACCTCCCACCCTCAAGTCTTTCCTTCTCGTCCGACAACCTTTTCCCTCGCCAGTGTTAGAGTAAAGGTTTTAACTTAATTATGTTAATTAAGTTGTCTTTCTTCCTCTCTTAAGATTTCACCTTTAGTTTGCATATTGTGACATTTAATAATTATATTAATTATTAAATGTTTACCTATTAGGGTTTCTTTTAGGTTTTGCACAATCTCCTTTCTTAAGGATTGATCATTGTAATTTTACTCTCTCTGATTAATACAATTATCAGCTTTCAGAGCGCCCTTGCTTTTTTGTCTCCATCTCTTCTTTCTATGACAGGTTATTTGCATGCAGGTGATCTTCGGGGTCTGTGAAGTTGGATTTCACAACTTCTACATGGTACTAGAGCTCTAGACCTGCTGCTTCCTATTCGTCTTCTGAAGGTTTTGGAGCTTCAAGGGTTTAGGGTTTGCTTTTTTGATCCAGGGAATCACTTGTTTGATTAGAGAATTTTAAGCTCAAACAGACCTCGCCATTGAGTCGGCAACAGCCCAAAACCCTAAAAACGACTGTTCATTCATCCCTTTTGGACAAAGTTGATCGGAGAAGCAAAACTTTTTTGCCATAGAGGTCGTACAGCCTCCCCAATACGAGTTTTGATGCAGAAAAATTGAAAAAAAATCAAAAAAATATGTTAAAAATATAATTTTTTGCAATCAAAATTATGCGGCCAGTTCAAACGGATGCACCGCCTACACGCCGCCCGGCCTCCCCTCCGCCACTGGCCATCGATGGCTCCTCCTCTGTGCCGCTCCTCCTACCCCTGTGGGCTACCTTCGCCAGGGCGAGGTCATGTGGGGACCGGGAGCCTATCCCCAGCCCCTATCAGCCTACTCAGCCCCTGTGATGGTCGTATGAAAGACCAGGGGCTCCAACACCCAGCACCCAACCGCCAGCCCCGTGGTCATCCACGTGACCAGGGGCCAAAGACTTTTGCCCCTAAGGGCTATGTTACTTTTTTTAAAACCCTTTGGAGCTGTTTTCAGGGAATCGGGTATATTTTTTGCATACAATCTTCATTTTGCAAAAACAAGATATCGTCGAAAAGCTAGTTTCGGCACCATTCCAGTGGTGTTTGTTATTTCTTCTGATTTTTCCGTTTTGCAGTTGTTTTTGCCAATCAAAGTCAGAACTTGATTTTTTCACTCCCGGGGGCGTATCTTTTGCGTCCATGCTCTGTTTTGTGCAAACAAATAGGCGTTGGAAAGGTGTTGTAGAGTTCTTTCCAGATCTATAGTCTATTTGATTAGATAATTTACCAAGTAAATTTTATTCAGCTTTGTGTTTTTTAACACTTTGCTCAATTACTTGGATGTTCTGGCACCTACATGGGTTTTATTTGTGTGGGATGGGTTATATTAATTTGATCTAAATGCAGTAAGGTCAGATTTCTCAGTTTTTTTCATTTGAAGAGTTATCATGGGTTTTTCTACTCACCCTTTAGTTGTTATTTGGAACGGGGTAATTATGAGTCATGGGCAAAGGGTATACTTACACATTGTAGGTGGCTTAATTTTTTGCCTTATTTGTATGATCTCGTACCTGAACCAGCAACATTAGAGGGAAAATTAGCATGGGATATCATTAGAAATCACATAGTAGGACTTATATTGTCTAGTGTTGATCATGACACTGTGTTGGCTAGATCGGATATTGATTGTCCTCACCCACTTTGGACACGTCTTTGGGAGATCTATGGAGACCCCAATCTATCTCCATTCCCAGAGGATCCTGCTTCAGATTGTCTCTTACCCATTGCTTGGAGAGAGAATACACCCTTTGATCATGATACTTTAGAGGAGCTTGAGTATTTAGACACCCTTACATTTTTTGATGGATCAGAGGCTTGTCTCACAATTCCTACTCTTCAGACTGAGACTTCATCAGCATCTCCTGTTGATCCTGATTCAGTGCAGTAGGGAATCATACATCTTCCAGACATAGCTACTTTGGACTCCTATGTTGTAGACATATCTTTTTTGTTTGTGGAGTCCTATATTGCAGATTTGGAGGATTCTTATGAGGACATTCATCTCCTCTACCTTGACAGTCAGGTTATCACTGTACGCCCACCATTATCAAT